>JAXBDA010008688.1:0-14205 GCA_036023075.1 Gaultheria prostrata
GGAATCAAAATTGGAATGGAGAATTTCATTAGCAAATTTATTGGCTATGACCAAACCACTACTGGTGTATTGGAATTAAGGGAATAAGTTATGAATCTTAGGCAAAATAAAATCTTGCACAGAGAAGAAATAATGAATAAATTAAATTAGGAAGTTAGTATATAAATACATTTATATATAATATACATGGTTCGGATCGGATTGGGACCAGAACCATGAACGTAAATCCACAAACCAAACCATTGAATATGGATTCTAATTTTTTTAAACCAGGACCAAACCACGTTACTAAAAAAACCGAACCAAACCAATCGGTTTGGATCGGTTTGAACTGGATTCACGGTTTGACGGATTTTCTGCTCACCCCTATAAACTCTCACACACTTTTCTTTTATTATTTATCATGATCTTGAAACCCTCTTTCACTGTTCCTCTCTCTCGATAGTACCTTATTCCTTTTCCTATTTCCCAATCATAATGCAATAATAAATTAAAAAAGAAAGCTTTTTCCATTCCATTCCAAAAACACACGGGTTTGTTCACTGATATTTTTTGGTTCATCGAATGTGTTTTCATTAGCTGTTGTGTTTGTTATCTTGAGACATGCATCTTCCAGAGCCAAGTTTTATTGGTTAGGTATGGGGTAAGGCTATATGATAAGGTTGTGCAGTGAATTATTTAGGCAAAAAATGACTTTAATACATACAATTTATTAATCATCAAATTTTGTTCGGTGGGTGCCTTTAGGTGTGAGTGCCTAGTACTATAATAATAATTGACAATGAATGTGACGATACGAGAAAAAGACCAAAAGTCCTAGATGACACACACTTACAAACAATACCTCAATATCAACCAACGGCTTCATAGCTCGAAGCTACACCACACTTCTTGCATGAGATTTATCCACAGGAAGTTGTTAAATTTCCTTCGGAATTTCCATATAATCCATCTACCACTTTTCAGTGGCTGTGGTGTTGCCTCTAAACTCAATCTGAGATGCCACATTGCCCCCAAAATTATTCCAACTCTTTCTGTCTCTAGCCAACCACTATATTCCAACTTGTGCGGTGGCTCTGTGCGCTTTGCCCTTTACAAGTTTGCATTAGCACCTGGCCTCAAGAGTCCAAAAACCAAGTTCGCAACCTAATTCGAAGCTAACTTGAAAGGTATCGCCCTAACTGTACTTGATTCCCAATTGAATACCCTTTTGATATATCAATTAAACGCTTTTTCTCTTGTGATTAAATTTGTTTTTTGCTTTTGAAATTAGAGTCTCTGAAATGGGAATTTACATTTTTATCACTGTTACTGTCAAAATTTCAGATTTAAGTCGTCAATTTGAAGGATTTTGTATTACGTTCTTGATGGGTTTTCAGTCCTAATCTAAATATATACTAATCTGTGTAATGGGTTTGCCTGAAATCAGTTGTTCACTGCGGAAAAAAGCATCACCTTATGAAGGTTTCTCCCGAGTCCCGATATTTGTCTCTGCCTCTTGGCACGTGAATTGGTTGCTGCCTCTTAGTTCTTACTAATATGCTTATTCTGCATGTTTTCCTTTCATTTTTTGTTGATAAATTTCGTAATTTAAGGCCAGGTTTGAGTTGGCCGGACTAATTGTAGAAGGATACTTGATGTAATTTAACAGGTCACCCATCCGACTAATAGTGAGAGGATTACTCATAAGACAATCCAAGGGGTTTATATTGTTCTTTTTCGCGATTTTCATCTAAATATATTATTGATTAGATGTAGTACGAGGGAAATTATCAGATACGTAGATGACTCATTTGAGTGCATCTGCATAAGTTGTTGTCTGACCTCTTGTGTGTAATCCAGGAAATTTGGGTGGGGTCAATTGGACAATCTTTCCTGCACCATGTCTTGGGCATTGGATTACGAATCGTTGAATGAAAATGTGAAGAAGGCTCAATACGCTGTCCGAGGTGAGCTCTACCTTCGCGCTTCAGAACTTCAGAAGGAAGGGAAGAAGGTACATGTGGGATTTTCTTTTTGTATGTGTATCCACTTTTGTTTTGTTTTTCCTTTTTCGGTTATTTCGCTTTCATAGCTGGCTGGCGCTGAACAAGTAAACGAATAAGCTCTTGAAAAGCAGTTGTGCAAACGTATGTTCAATCGCCAAAAACAATATACTGCATGGCATATTTGTCTGGTATCACGCATAGGATTCGTTTCTTTGAATTTTTATATCTGTTGGACTATATATCCGGTGTTTGTTCAAATTTTTTTTTACCTCGTTGTCCCTTATATATATTGGTCCACAAAAGTATGTGATATACAATACCATGGGGGAGTGTAGTACTATTAATCAGACGGAGTAGTATATCCTACGAGATTATTACCCCCTTATTTTAGTCCCAGCAAACACAGACCCATTTTCTTTTAGACCATGCTTAGAATTAAAGAAGAGACATAAATTCCTTTTCCATAGAATCAATTCAAGATTGTTCGGTATTTCTTGCTCCAATACATTTTCTTGTCTCATTGTTTCTGTTTCTTCTCCAATACATTTTCTTGTTTCATCAATTATATTATTTGCAGATTATTTTCACGAATGTTGGCAATCCCCATGCCCTAGGACAGAAGCCACTAAGTTTCCCTCGTCAGGTAAATTGCAATTCCAATTTGTCTGTTTGATTAACGGTGTAGAAATCTTACTTCACCATATCCATTCCACCAATTTAGAAACCATAGTGTTCGGTTTTCTTGTGAGATAATTGTATATGCAGTTGAAAGTCATTCGAAGATACTCTATTTCAGGTGGTTGCTCTATGCCAAGCTCCATTTCTGCTTGATGACCCTAATGTTGGACTCATATTCCCTGCTGATGCAATTGCAAGAGCTAAACATTATCTGTCATTGACTTCAGGAGGTCTAGGTATTCTCTTTACGCATATTGTCACGAGAAGAGAGTTCAACTAGTTTTGATTAACACCATATTAGGACTTATCAAGATGATTTACCTTCAGGCAACGTCCTTATCTCGACTTGATCTGTCTTATTAGCATGCCCATGATAAACATGGCTATTTTTTACGACAATAGTTTTTTTTGGTTCAACTTTTGAAAAATGAAATGTAGTAAATGAGATAAAGACTGAGCACCCAAACTCTGTGTAATTAGTTACATTTTCAATTGATAAGGTGCTTACAGTGACTCAAGGGGCCTTCCTGGAGTAAGGAAGGAAGTGGCAGAATTCATTGGAAGGCGTGATGGGTATCCCAGGTGATGATTCTTGATATTAGTATGTTACACATTTAATTCTTTTTAAAAGCTGAATACTGTAAACTTTGATCTTGATCTGAATATCTTAATGTGCTTTGTTGGTTCATGCATCCACAACAGTGACCCAGAACTTATTTTTCTCACTGATGGTGCTAGCAAAGGAGTAATGCAGATATTGAACACTATTATCCGAGGTGCAGGGGATGGGGTACGTAATTTTTACAGGAGGTTTTTGCAATATTCTATTTTCTGTTTGTGACCTGAAAAGTTCTCTCTCTATGGGTATTTGCGACTTCCTATTGTTTTCTCCAGCATCTTGTGAATAAATGACTTGTGTGACCAGATTTTGGTTCCAGTTCCACAATATCCACTTTACTCAGCTGCAATATCTTTGTTTGGGGGCTCACTCGTTCCATATTACCTGGAAGAGACAGCAAACTGGGGTCTTGATATTAATAACCTTCGTGAAGCAGTTGCACATGCTCGCTCTAAAGGAATAACTGTAAGTATTTCCCTTGCATTTTGTTCGAACAATAAAATAACAACATTGGATATTTTTTCAAACATTGAACCTGTACGACTGGATGATTTATGGAACCTCGCCTTTGATTTTGCGGTTTTGACACCAATTGATTGGTCCAAATTGGCAATTGGCAACTAAAAGATGGAGTACTTTTTATTGGCTTGTTCTATGGCGTAATTACCCTTCTGTTCATACTTCATCCATTTTGGGATGTCCCAAATTGTTAGTTCTCTTTGAAAAGTCGGCGTATACATTTGCTACTGTTTCATAACCGTCACTTACAAGTTGCAGATAAATACTAATCACTAAGGGAAATAAAGGGGCCATACGGAATAACTGTCTTCAAATTTCTATTCAAATTTAAACACAATTATTACATGTCCCTTAAAAAAGGTAGAATTCCCGAAGGGTCCCGAATTATTTGATGGAGGGAATTATATTATATAGCCAGATAGCTGGAGTACAGTACATTATCCTAACATTTACTCTTCTGTGTAAGCGACTTTTTAGCCAAACTTTGGACTACAATTTCTCGTGATTTATCTTTCATACCTTTATTCTCTCTTCTACTATTAACCAGGTACGGGCAATGGTGATTATAAACCCTGGTAATCCCACTGGACAGTGTCTCAGCATAGCAAATCTAAAAGAGATTTTACGCTACTGCTACCAAGAAAATTTAGTCTTGCTAGGGGACGAAGTTTATCAACAGAACGTTTACCAAGATGAGCGCCCATTTATCAGTGCAAGAAAGGTAAATGTCCTTATGGCATTAGGTACTTAATTTAAATTTTCTACAGTAGCTTAAAATCAAGTGACATTATATTATTCTTTCGCACTGAAAGGTCATGTATGATATGGGACCACCCATAAGCAAGGAACTCCAGCTTGTCTCTTTCCACACCGTGTCAAAAGGATATTGGGGTGAATGTGGACAGCGCGGTGGATACTTTGAGATGACTAACATACCTCCAAAGGTTTGTAGTGTTTTGTCTAATATTCTTCCACATGTTTCTTGAATATTGAACCAGTCTGTTTCTCGTTTATTTTCAAAACGATCTTTTAGAAATTGTTATTTAGGTTTTGACTTTGAGCATCAAAAGAGAATCCAAGGTATTTCCCCATGTTAGTAAATCATAAATATGAAACTAAGAAGTCTTCACAATATTTATATGTATACATACGGGTGTGTGTGTCTATGTATATGTACATATGTTTATGTATTGACGTGACTGACAGGAACTCTCCCATGTTTCAGTTGTCTTTTTTCCTCGCTCTTCCTTTCTTTTCTAGTTATTTCTCAACGGACAATCTTCATGCCTAAAACAAATGAAATATTATTTGTTTTTGTTGTGACAGTGCTAGTGATCCTCCCCTTGGAGCAGTAACTTCTAACCTCAAAAGTTCTTCATTTGGATACGTATAAATGCGTTAGCAAAGGCACTTTATCTTATCAATTTTTTTTTTTTTTTTTTTTGCAGACTGTTGATGAAATCTATAAGGTTGCATCAATATCACTCAGTCCAACTGTTCCTGGGCAGATATTTGTAAGTTGGAATCCAATAGTCACTTATTTCGGTGTCATCAAGGGAGTAGAGTAAATTGGTTGAGTACAATATTGTATTGTTTGTGACTTTTGTTTCTTTCGGTATGCCAAAATTTATATTCATGAAACTAGATTGTGCAATTTCCATTTGATAGAAGTCTGGGGGTGAGAGGAATACTAACTCTTTTACTTTTGCAGGTAGGACTAATGGTCAACCCGCTGAAACCAGGAGATATCTCGTATGAACAGTTTGTTAGAGAAAGGTATCTCATTCAACATTATATAAGTTTCTTGTTCTTTGGTTTGTACTGTGACTCAAGAAAGTACCTGAAGAATTCTTGATGCCACTTCACTAGTCTTGCTCAGTATCGAAACAAGGGTCAACTGCGTTCCAAAGCCACGATCTAAAGAAGATTTATCGACCATGACTATTCTTGGTCATTATTCCAACTAGGGTCAATTATGTTCCAAAGCCACGATCTAGTGAGGTTTTACAGAATTATAGTAGTGTTTAGATAGTCACTCTATTCATTTCTCCTTGTTTTATATTTCTCGTTTTTGTGGGGTTGGTGAATCCAGGTTATAAAACAGATGTGAGGAAAAACAGCATATGATTACATAAGTGGGAACATAAATTATTTAATTCAGCAACACAGAATTTGTGAAGGCATGGTCACTGTGGAGAAGAGTTGGTTCCACATGTTTACTTTCCAGAAGTTGATTAGCTAGGAGCTTAAAATCATCAATTAAAACTTGGGAGTGTTGAATTCTAACATCCTATCCAGAACAACTCTGGCTTCTGTGCAGTCCTTTTTTTGGATTGCAGAGATCAGTCCGCGCAATTGCAGCCACCCAAAAGTGTTTTAATTGCCAGATTTGCTTTAAGATTCTTTCCAGTTAGAAAAATATCTTACAATATGAATCTTTCACAAACCTTGACCCTTAATTGTTGAGATGGGCGGCCGAGGTGTTACTGCAATCCAAACCTGGACTGCAGAGAAGCTGCGTTTATCCAGAAATGGTTTTATTTGGCAGTGAACAACTTGTGTTTGTCCTAATGATGAATGCAGCAAAGGTATCCTCGAGTCACTGAGGAAGAGGGCCCATATTATGACTGATGGGTTCAATAGCTGCAGAAATGTCGTTTGTAATTTTACAGAAGGTAAACCATTTCTCATTATAATCCAAGTTTCTTGTGCTTAAAGAAATTTAGTCTAATACATTGGGGAAAATTCAGGTGCCATGTATTCCTTCCCCCAAATACGACTGCCACCAAAAGCAATAGAGGCTGCAAAAAGGCTTGGAAAGGTTCCAGATGTTTTCTATTGTCTCAAGCTATTGGAAGCCACAGGAATCTCCACTGTCCCTGGTTCAGGATTTGGGCAAAAAGAAGGGTAACTACTTTTCTTCTTCTTTTGATCATTCAAGGCCATTTTCCTACGAAATTCTTACGATACCTCTATGTTTTGAAAGTCATTGGAACTAATAAATGTCGGTGCTCTTCTTCATATCCTGAATACAAAGTTTCCTGGAAATGTTGCACGAACCAAATTTTGTGCTTTTATAAAAGGGACTGGTGTTTTTAACTTCAAAGGACAGAGAAAAAATTTAGTTCTATTCTTAGGTTTTCCCCCCCTTTTTTTTTTGGCATCGATGGTGGTGTGCTACACTATTTATTAAGAACAATCCAAAAGGGTAATTTGCTACACAACAGAAGGTCCCCATCCCATGACTCCACAAATTTAATGTAAGAAAATAAAGAAGAAAGAAAATGCAAGATTAAATCTCATTTCTCAAGTCTTTGGCAACCTTTGTACTTTTGCGTGACTTACATTTTGTTGCAACTGAAATGCAAGTTTATCTGATGGCTTCCTTCCCGAATAGGGTATTCCACCTGAGGACAACCATCTTACCAGCCGAAGAAGAGATGCCTGCAATTATGGCAAGTTTCAAGAAGTTCAATGATGAGTTCATGGAGCAATATGAAGACCACAGAGGCTATTCCAGGATGTGAAGGTGTGCTTAAGTGTATAATGTATAATTCTCTTGTGATGGTGGAAACTATTTACTGCATGTACACCTCTGAACCAATATCCTCCTCTGTCCATACAATTGGAAGACTAATTTGCTTCAGTTTTATTGTACCCCTTCATTTACTTATTGCTTCTGATGAGTTTTATGCATCCATGGTTCTAATATCCACTAGATTACTTTAGTATTCTCTACGATGACCAGCTCCTAAAATTTGACATTTGAAATGAAATATTTCTAACTAGGCATAATGGATATTTTTAGAGACGATTTCCTGAAGAATTTCTTTTTCATGCAATGTTTGGAAACAATGTGTTGTTATTGAGTGTTTCGGACAAGGCCAACACGGAAATGCATTTTTCATGTCAAGAAGCTCCACCAAATTGGTAACAACCTTCATAGAGAAAAGGCAGTGATTTCTTAACCTGATGAGGGTGCTAGTTGGATGATGAGACTGTTTTCTGCACTTATTTGGCAGGAGATCAATTTTTCATCTTGTGGGACTTGATGGCTATAAACTGCGGAAGTTTTACTTTACCCCGAGAGGTTTTGATGGGTACTTGATTCTGGTCAATATTGAAAGAGCTAATATTGGAGTGTGTTCTATATAAGCGAGAGGGTACCCCTATCGATAGCTAACTTTTGAATTTGAGTCTTACTCAAAGCCTTGTAACTTCACAAAAAAGAAACTGCAACTATTTGCGAAATTTATAGGATGCCAGTGTAAACTGATTCGTAAAAAGTGCCTTAATATGCTGGAATAGGTTATGGGCTTAACAAGATTTCTTAAGAGTGCTATCTATTCGTATATTATGCAATTGAAATGATTCATGTTTAGTAATTCTCTCCTTACAAGTTACTAATACACTATCTTTATTTATTTGTTTTTAATTTTATGCCAAAGTTTAGGAGAGATTTTATAAATGAGTACTAACCCAAAAACCGCATACATCAATTGGGGCCCTCAGCCCTCCTCCTCCAGAAGAGGAGATAAGAGCCAAGGGGGATAAAATTCCCACGCACAGGTCTCGCTTCCTCTCATTGCATCCTTGGCCACCAGTTGTGCTGCAGAATTGCCACTTCACCTAACAAACTTGCTTTGATCTGTTTGAAATTCTGCCACAATCGATGGATATCCTCGATCAGCGTACCTGCATTGGTATTGACTTCCCTCGTGCTCTGAATCAACCTCTTCTGTGCTAATTGTTTGCACCAACCTCTTCTGTGCTAATTGTTTTTCTAGCAAAATGCAAATGCAAGCTTTGGCGAAAACACGTACTACGCGCTCTCTCTCTCTCACACATACACATATATATACTTTTGTGTGTACAGTTTTGAGTGGACGGTCGTAGTGAGGGCTGAGCATCGCCAGAAGATTATGTCATTATGGAAATGTCGTTACCAAGCTTGCTACAATGTCATTTTATGATTTCTAGGTACCGTTATGCAATTGGTTCGATGTAAATTTGCACGACTCCTCATTTCACTATTAGGAACCACAGAGGTAGGCTCACGATGGCCAGGAACATGCAATCGAAATGTTTTTGCAATCTATTTCAAACCTAAGAACATCAACACCCGACTTTGAGCCTAATTCAGGAGATTAGCACCGGAGGAGCAGCTCGACATAGAAAAGTTCAGTTAGGGTTTTTATCGTTTGATCAAAAGCAAGAGAGATCAAGAGTACAGATGGTAATGTGGCACAATTAAATGACTTTGACAGATTTTTATGGTTTTTGGTAAAATAATTGATTCAGATTATTTTTATCCTTGTTCAAAAAAAGAAAATCACATTGTTTAGTTTTACCTCAATTTTTAATGGATTATTAATTCGTCTCAACGAGAGCAATTTAAAAAGTAAAAAAGTTATGTTGAAAATTGAATTTTTAATATTACAAACAAAAATAGTGTCGCATTGTTTAGTTTTACGTCAATTTTTTATGGATTATTGATTCGTCTCGACGAGAGCAATCTAAAAAGTTAAAAAGTTATGTTGAAAATTGAATTTTATTATTAAAGACAAAAAATAGTAGATTATTGGACATTTTTGTCTTTATTCAAAAAAAATCCAGTTATGACCATAAATTTTTAGTTTGAGATTTCTCCTGTTGAGAAAACCAATTTGAATAACAAAAATATAATCGAAACGGATTATTTAGCCAAACCGCTGCTAAGGGATTTGCTAAATTTACACAATGTCTGTTGAAATTGGCTCGTTTTCAGCAAACTGGAATTTCTGCTCGGGCGGGATTGAGGGCTGCCCAGGCAGTTTTGGCAGAGACGATTTTTTCTGCTTCAGTTTCTATGTTTTCTGGATTTTCCGCCCGGGCGGTTTTCAAACCCCCCTGGGCAATTTTGGCATAGTCGGGATTTTCCGCCGCTTTTCTGTGGGCGGTTTTACACCGAACAAACGCGTATTTAAGCAGATTTTACATTGTATTGCAAATACAACAGTTTTCTGTAGAGAGAAACTCTGAGAGATCTCATCTGTAGGCTTCGGGCATCCGATTTGCATCTGATTAGTGAAACCCTCGATCATCTGATTGCCCGTGGAGTAGGTTTTCATTGCCGAACCACGTAAAATCTCTGTGTTCTCTGTGTTTGCATTTTCTTTCTCTTTTTTCTCTGGTTCAATTACGTAGCATAAATCACATCTGTTTTCTGTGTTTGTTCACGCTTCTGCAAAACAAACTGGTATTAGAGCTCTGGGTTTTCGACCTAGGGTTTGTTTCTGGTGATTTTTGCTATTGTTATTGAAAAATCACATCTGTTTTATTAGGCTGTGTCTCGTGAAGGATCAGAAGTATTTTCTTATGCGGGAAACAAGGGCAAAGGATCTTTGGAAGAAGCTCGAGGATAACTTCATGACCAAGAGCGTAGAGAACCGTCTCTATCTAAAGAAGAAGCTATTCAGGTTCAGTATTATTCAGGTATAACTAAGTCTGAGTACTTGAATGATTATAATAAAATACTTGCAGATTTATTAAATCTAGATGTGTTAATTTTGGATGAGGATAAAGCCCTTCTGTTATTTAATTCTTTGCCTAAAGAATATGATCATCTATCTACCACTTTATTGTATGAGAAGGATTCAATTAAATTTGATGATGTTTCTAATGCTCTTGCGAATAATGAGTATCGTAAGAGGGACATGCAAGCCCGTGGAGAGTCATCAAGCTTTGGTTCAGGTTCAATAGAACCTTTGTCTGTCAGGGGAAGGTCTGAAACTAAGAAAAATAGCGGTAATCGTGGGCGCTTCCAATCCAAAGGGCGAGGGAGGAGTGCGTCCACTTCTGGTAGAGTTGCTAGGGATAAATGCGCCTATTGTCGCGAGAAGGGGCATTGGAAGAAGGATTGTCCTAAAAAAAGGGGCAGCTGATGCCGCCAATGTAGCACAGGAAGACGATAATCTGGCTCTGATGGGTTCGTCATTAGCTTGTGAGGCTGGTCAGTGGATCTTGGATTCTAGGTGTACCTACCATATGTGTCCTAACAAGGATTGGTTTTGCAGCATTGACATGGTTGATGGTGGAGCAGTGTTTATGGACAATGATCATGCCTGTAAGACAGTCGGGGTGGGGAAGATTAGATTAAAGCTACATGATGGGTCCGTTCGTATTCTATCTGATGTTCGGTATGTTCCGAACTTGAAGAAGAATCTGATTTCACTGGGTGCTTTAGACTCCAAGGGTTATCGGATTACCATTGACGGTGGAGTTCTAAAGGTTGTGAATGGTGCTATGGTCGTGATGAAATGCATTCAGCAGAATAACTTGTATTTCCTGCAGGGTAGTACAGTTGTAGTTGGGTCAGCCACCGCCTGTAGCAACGTCGGTGATGATGATTCAGACACTTCCAGACTTTGGCACTTTCGGTTTGGTCATACTGGCGAGAAGGCCATGCAAGGCCTTTTGAAACAGGACTTGTTGAAAGGGGCCAAGACTTGCAAGATGGGTTTTTGTGAGCATTGTGTTTTGGGGAAGCAAATTAGGGTCATGTCCGGCACTGCTATTCACCAAATAAAGGGTACGCTTGACTACGTCCACTCAGATGTGTGGGGTCCGGCTAGGGTTGCTTCTTATGGTGGTAAGTGTTATTTTGTTTCGTTTGTTGATGATTTCTCACGTCGTGTTTGGATTTATACCATGAAACATAAGGATGAGGTGCATGATGTCTTCCTTAATTGGAAGAAATTGATTGAGAACCAGAGTGGTAAAAAGATCAAGCGCCTCAGGTCAGACAATGGGGGAGAGTACCGATCCAACCCTCTCTTCGATATCTGTAAGGAGTATGGTATAGCGCGACACTTCACAGTGAGAGGCACACCACAACAAAATGGTGTGGCAGAGAGGATGAACCATACCTTACTGGACAAGGTGCGGTGTATGTTATCAACTTCTGGTTTAGGGAGAAAGTTTTGGGCTGAAGCAGTGACGTATGTGTGTCATTTGGTCAACCGTTTGCCATCCGCTACACTTGAGGGTAAAACACCATTGGAGGTATGGTCAGGTAAACCTACGTCAGATTATGATTCCTTGCACATTTTTTGTTGCCCTGCTTATTATCATGTTAGGGAATCGAAGCTGGATCCACAAGCCAAGAAAGCGTTGTTCTTATGTTTTGTGAAAGGTGTTAAGGGTACAAATTATGGTGTCTCGATACAAAGAAGGCAATCACTAGCCGCGACGTGACCTTCAATGAATTGGAGATGATCAAGCTACTTGTGCAAGTTGTGGGTGACAAGGTTGCTCAGAAACAGGTGGAGCCAGATAATTCTATGGTTCCTCAGTTTTCGGTTCAATCAGAAGAATAAGACAGTGGGGTTGAGTCTAATGATAGTGGTACGGTTGAAGGTGAAAATTCGGGTGAAAGTCCAGTTGACAGTTCTTTACAGCAGCAGCAGACAGAGTCCATTGCAACATCTTGGCCCAGACGGGCCATCCGAGTACCCGCTAGGTATGTTGATATGGTTGCCTATGCATTACCGGTTACAACAACTGATATCCCAACCACTTTCAAAGAAGCTATCGTTAGTCCAAAACTTGAAGAGTGGAAATCAGCTAAGGGTGAAGAGATGACTTCTCTTCACAAGAATCAGACATGGGATCTGGTACCGCAAAGGCAAGAAGATGATTGGTTGGAAGTGGGTCTAACCAAAAAAGAGGATTCAATGAGTAAGAATGGCATTCGCTACAAAGCTAGGCTGGTGGCCAAGGGCTATGCACAGAAGGAAGGAGTTTACTACAATGAGGTATTTTCTCATGTTGTGAAACATTCGTCTATCCGTATTCTGTTAGCTTTGGTAGCTTTGTTTGATTTGGAGCTAGCGCAGTTAGATGTTAAAACTGTGTTCCTTCATGGTGATCTGGAGGAAGAGATTTATATCTCTCAACCTAATGATTTTAAAGTTGCTGGTAAAGATAATCTAGTTTGTCGATTACACATAAGTCTCTCTACGGGTTAAAGCAGTCGCCACATCAGTGGTATAAGCGTTTTGATAGCTTTATGTTGGGTCAAAAATACACAAGGAGCCAGTTTGATCACTATGTGTATTTTAGACAGCTTGCGGATAAGTCCTTCATCTATTGACTCTTATATGTTGATGATATGCTGATTGCATGTAAGAGTCAGGCGAAGATAGACAAGTTGAAGATTCAACTGAATCCGAAATTCGAGATGAAGGACCTCGGTGAGGCATGTAAGATTTTGGGGATGGAGATAACTTGGGATAGGGTGAAGGGCACCGTTCACCTAACACAGCAGCAATATCTGAAGAAGGTGCTTGAGCGGTTCAGAATTGATGCTAACTCAAAATCGGTGAGTGTACCATTGGCTCCCCATTTTAAGGTTAGTGCTTTGCTATCTCCCACTACAGATGAGGAATGAAAATACATTAGGACCGTTCCTTATGCAAGCTTGGTTAGAAGTCTCATGTACGCCATGGTCTGCACAAGGTCTGATCTAGCACAGACTGTCAGTATGGTTAGCCGTTAGATGCACAATCCTGGTAAGGTGCATTGGCAAACGGCTAAGTGAATTTTGCGGTATGTTCTGGGTACCGTGAATTTGGGTTCGAAGTTCGAGAGGTGCGCATTTGTTGGTGATTTGGTTTATGGTTTTGTGGAATCGGATTATGCAGATGATTTGGATAAGCGTCGTTCAACAACTGGGTATGTTTTTACCATGGCTGGAGGACTGGTTAGTTGGCGATGTACTTTGTAATTGACGGTTGCCCTGTCCACTACTGAAGTTGAATATATGGCTGTGACCGAAGCCATAACGGAAGCCATCTGGTTACATGGGTTGATGGCTGATTTGGGCGTTGGGCAGGATCAAGTCATCGTTCATTGTGACAGTCAAAGTGCAATTCATCTTGCCAAGAATCAGATGCATCATGCTCGGACCAAACATATTGATGTTCACTTTCACTTTGTTCGTGAGATCATTGATGAAGGGGATGTTCTGTTGGAGAAGATTGGTATTGCTGACAATCTGGCTGATATAACGACTAAGGTCGTTTCTGATTGCGTGGACTTGATCCAAATGCAGCAAGTCGGAGCACCTTCGGGTGCATGCGCCGTTGGGCGCTGTGATGGCAATCAGAGCGATTCGGTTGGGTAATCTGGTTATCTGTTTTTCTGGTTATCTGGTTTTGGTTCTGCTCTTCTGGTTTTCTGGTTGCTGCATTGAAGTTTCTAGTTCAGTAGTTTGCAATCTCGCCAAGGTGGAGTGCTTGACCAATTTCGTGTGGCAAAATTAAGGACGTCCCAAGCGTAGGACTTAGGGACCGGTGTAGCACTTTACCGGTAAGACCGGGTATATCGAATCCACAGGGAAGGTGTGAACGTGTGCGAGAC
>JAXBDA010008689.1:0-14205 GCA_036023075.1 Gaultheria prostrata
AACCGTTCAATGTGTTTAAAATGTATTTTTAAGGGTCCCCGCGAGAAATCATCCAAAAACAAATACCGGGAAGGGCTTGATCCGAGCAGTTTTTCATAAGTACAATTTTATGAAAAACTGCTCAGATCAAGCCTTTCCCGGTATTTTTTTTTGGATGATTTCTCTCGGGGACCCTTAAAAATACATTTTAAACACATTGGACGGTTCGGATCATGCAAAAACATGTTTTAAACCCTTAAAAACACCCAAAAACCTTCGGTCCGGGATCCTTGACAGGATAACTACCGTATATATATATATATAGGAATAAGATCCTATAGGGGCTCCCTTACATAGTTTATGTAAGAGATTTTTCGTTCGAGATTGAATTTCGACAATCCGAACCGTTAGATGCGTTTAGAATGTGTTTTTAAGGTCTAACGCGAGGGTTCGTAAAAAAAAATACCCGAAAGGGCTTGATCCAAGCATTTTTCGATAAAAACGTTATACATAGCTTTTTTCCAAAAACTGATTGGATCAAGCCCTACCGGGTATTTTTTTTAACGAATCCTCGCGTTGGACCCTAAAAACATGTTTTAAACACATCTAACGGTTCAGATTGTCTCGGATCATTGAAATTCAATCTCGAACGACAAATCTCTTACATAATGCTTATGTAAGGGAGCCCTTATAAGATCCTCCTCCTATATATATATATATATTGTCATTCGTCATTCCTAATCTATTACATGGGGGGGGAACTGGACTCGATCCCGGGATGCAGTGTGGGAAATCCAAGAACTCTACTGCATGAGATTTTATCTATTTTTGTTCAATATTAAGTAATGGTATCAACCGCGACCCCAAACATGATAGCATCGATAACATTCAATCTCAAATTAATGCAAATGGTTAGAAATTGTTCGATTTTGCCATTTTGTATTGATTTACGTAATAAAGGACCGAGTGAAACAAATACTAACAAAAGTACAATGTAAAAAGTGAAAGATCTTTGGCCTTGTTCGATTGAGATTTCCAAATCGGGTTTGAGAACCCAGCCCTTGCTCTCTGCCTTTTTTTTTCAAATTCCGTGCTCACAATTTCCAAACTAGGTTTCCCCAACTGGTTCTTTGCCTCTTTTTTTTTTTTAAAAAAAAAAAATTCCGTATAGGTTTAAAGTTAGGAGAGACCCACCACCAGGTCTAAAGTTGGGAGGGATCCACCACCAAGTTTGATTCATCCTAGCTGGCAGCTGCCTTGTTTGGTTTAGATTTGTTTCATTTGATTTTTTTTTTCTGGGGTTAAAGTGGGGTGGAACCACCATCTGGTTTTTGGGACTAACTTTGAAACTACTTTCAAAATTAGGTTCTCAAAACCCCAACCGAACAAGGTGTTGGAGTTCGATAGGGAAATTATTGATCAAAATATTTGATTTAGAAGGGTAAAAATGATAGAGACGGGAAAATTGTTTCTGAAGTTTTTCAAGATTTTAATTTTGTATGTGCGTACATATTTTCTGTCTTGTGATCGGTTTCTTTGAACCGACCAATTACATAAATAACAATAACGTTAGAGCTAACCGGCCGGAGATTGGTGGGCAGCGGAAACCTTAAATCATGTTTTCTCTCAAAAAGAAAATTTCGAGAATAGAATTAGAAAGCTACTACATATATACACTCCTATTTGGATGTGTACCATATACATCTTCAAAATAAGTAGAGTGTGTATCGTAACTAAAATTGTAGAGATTGGTCATAAATAAAAATGTAAGATATACAATCTTAAAGGTGTGTACGAAGTACTAGAATTAGTAGGGTGTGTATCGTACACTTTTAGTATTTCATTGCCATCCATGTGTTTGGGTTCGGGTCTGAAGAGACTATGATCTTCTTGTGGGAGGTTGTTCCCCAAGTTGAGATGCAGTTTTTCTTCTTCCCTTTTAATTGTGTTTTCTCAATGATTAATAAAGTTTTATCCTTTCAAAACAAAAAAAAAACAGTTTTTTACCTCTAGGTATAGAAAACTACTATTTAATTCTCATTAAGGTAACACTCAATTTTTAATTACATTTAGGTACAACTCATTAATAAGATTACCATTCTACCCTTCAAACACAAATTTACTCTTTACTCCACCTCCCATTCCCCACCTTCATCCACCATCCACTTCCGGCCGGCAACTATTTCTGGCCGGCGAACTTTTCTAGCGGCCTCCTGCAAATTTTTAATTCTTTCGGCCGACGACTTTTTCCGGCCGGCAAAATTCACTGCAAATGTTTACTGCAAATTTGTAATTTTTTTTTATTAAAACTCACTTTTTGGAATTTTTTTTCCCCAAAAAACGTTTCCATGAACCAAAAAACAAAGAATCTATTCTACAAATTCACTGCGAATTTTACGAAAAATTACGTAATACTATCTATTCTTTTTTTTGGAAGGAATTTTACTCTCCTTTTTTAGTCAATAAGAAAGAACCCAACAATTGAAGCTATGATGGTTCTTGTAAGAGAGTCCTCATCAGTTCTGAAACCCAACAATTGAAGCTCTCAAACAACAGATACATCTCCCCAATTTAAAAAAAAAAACATAACAGTGATTAAGCTCGTATAAGATTGAATTTTTTTTCAAAAGATTGGCTGCGAATTTTTAACAAATTCATTTTTAATGATTCCTTGGTAGGGTTATGTAGTAAAGATTAGTGGAGAATAGGAGTTTAAAAAAAATTGAAAAAATTCGCAAGCTGCAAATTTCTGACTGCGAATTTGTTTATTCTACCAGATGCGAATTTTTATAAAACACTGCGAATTTGTTTATTCCAGCAGCAAATGGAGAGAGAGAGAGAGAGAGAGAGACTAACAAAGGCCAACAAAGGCCTAAAGACCGGAGCACAGATCTAAGAGCACAAAAAGAGAACTTGATCGGACGCCGAGTGAAAGACAGCACCGGATCAAAGAAGACACGTGGAGCAGACCTCGAACAATAGTCCCCACAAAACATGGCAGAAATCGACCGCCGGAGGGGATGTAGATAACAGACCGGTGCCAAAGACGTCGGACATGATCGGACGCCGAGAAAGATGAACACCGGCGATAACGTCGGGTAAAGAGGAGACGCGAGGAACAGATTTTGATCATGCTTAAGAAATGCGACCGTCTCGAGGAAACCGATTTAGGCGCGACAGAAAAAAGGGAGTATTGACAGAGGAAAACGAATGGGGTGGAGGCTTGCTATCTCTTATTGGGAAGTAGCAAATAGCAAAATTAAAAGGGGAGAGAGAATTGCAGAGAGTTATGGATGACAAAAGAGAGAGTAGAGAGAGAGAGAGCAGAGGAGAGAGACGGTGGTGGATTAATAAAGATGGATAAACTTTTCTCTATCTTCTGTAGGGCCTGTTTCCAAAACATACAAATTGGACCCTACAATGGGATTAATTACTCGTACGATGGCATGTGAAATCTGCCTTGGAAGGGGGCCCACTTTGATAAAGATGGATCAGCTTTTCTTTATTGTTGTGCTTTGTAAATGTAAGCGACAGCACAATATAGACGCGCATAGGCTTAAATGTAGGGGTATTCTGGGTATAAAATTACTCCATATCCTTATTGGTGCTTTTCGGCATTGGCTTGGATCGGGAGGGAAGACTCCCCCAATTTTTGTACCGGCATGTACATAGCCCTTAAAAAAATCCATGTGTTGGCAGTTGGCACCTAGAAAAGCTGGGCCTAGTCTTTTTTTTTGAAAGACTAGTCTAACACTAAGCGGCCCATTAGCAGCTCGCCCGCTCTTTCTACGTAAGGTTCAAAGGCCCTGGCCCAACCTATCACAGCCCAAATGACCCACTTTGAGCCGGCCCAGAAGCCCATCCAAACAGTTGAACTTACCCAACCATTCGACCCAACACCTAATAACATAAATATTCGGCCCTCCATAACTGCACCTTATCCTTAATTTTGAGAAAGATAATTGTGATAAGATTTTAGTGTTTGTTTTTCATAAAAGAAAATCAACATTTCCGGTACCTGTAAGCATGGACCGGATTAATTCGATTTAGTCATAAACCAAGAACTAAACTAACTCTTACGGATTGAAGATTCCGAGAACCAAACTAGTCGACGAAATACATAGAACCAAACCGTTAAAGTTACGGTTCGTTCCGATTTTGCGCCACGATTTAATTGATTTGAAACAATTTGTTTGCAAAGCAATTGAAGCAACAAAGATTCATAAACCAATTTCATCAAAATCACCAAAAGCCACCAAAATAAACTCAAACAAATAGACACAAATAAAATGTGTTAAACATGTACGATGGAAGTATATCATCATGTTTCAATTATCTTAGTATTTTTTATATAACGTATCAATTAAATGCAAAATAATCTTGTGATTCAGATTGTCTAGAAACAAAACCTTGAAAATAAATTTACAAACTAAACCATTTAATTTAGTTTTTTTTTTTAATAAATCGGAACCAAACCACACTGCTAAAAAAGTATTGAACCAAAATATAGATTGGTCCGGACTGGATTTGCACTTCGGTCATTTTGCTTGCTCACCCTTTTCTAGAGGGCGTTTTTTTTTTTTTTTTTAACACGTTCTAGAGCCTAGAGGGCCTGTTTGTCGGCCGAAAAGTCTAAAGACTAAAGAGGGAGGAGAAGTCTACGCTATTAAAACGAAACCCCTCCACCAGGAACGTGTCAAAGTGATATTCCGTGAGTCTACACTTCTCAAACTAAAACTATTTAAAGAGCACAAACGAAGCCTACATGAACTACCAAAAAATTAAAGCAACGTTAAACAACAGTGACAATGGCTAATATGATGTATTTTCTTTCTTTACTAGCAATTTTTGCTACCCTTCAACCCACCCATGCTGTCGAATACGCCGTCGCCAACAACGCCCCCACCACACCCGGAGGGATTCGGTTCACGAACGAAATCGGGCTCGATTACAGCAAGCAAACCCTGAGTTCCGCCACCGAATTCACCTGGCGCCTCTTTCAACAGAACTCTGAGGCGGATAGAAGGTTCGACATATGATCTTGGATTGCATGATTTTTTATGTTTCACTATATTTTTTTTTTCTTTTGTCATGCTAACGAGCCAATATCAAACTCTGAGGCAGATTGAAAGTTCAAAATTGAAATTTTTTCAAATGTATAACATTTTATGTGTGTGTAATATGGAGCTTATTTGATAGATTTTGGCTATTTCTATTAATCAAAATTTTCAACATCATAAAAAACATTATAGATTGAAAAACATAAAAATATAATAATAGCATGCATGTTGAAAAATGGTCAAGAAATTTGGGATGGCTGGAGTACTTCACGGTCTTTTTTCTTTTTGTCATGCTAACGAGTCAGTGATTGAAATAAAAATATAGTCTACTATATTATTTGTTAAAGCTTATCTTATATTGGTTAATTATAACCTTCAAAGCTAGTATATGAGTCTGTGCGGCCTCTATACTTATTGTCAAATATTGATTTTGATTTAGTATTATCCTCAAAATCTGTTCTACATAGCAGTTCTGATGACTAAACTTACATAAATTTTCACCTATATTTTTTGTACACTTGTTAAATCTTAACCACCGCCTATTGGGTTATGTCAGATCATTTTCCCCCCTAACGACCTCTATGTTGTTCCTTCTTGTAGAACCACCCCCAAAATAAGCCTATCCATTGAGAAAATCGAAGGCGAAGGCAGCGTTGCCTACTCCAGCAACGACATAATCCGCGTGAACACCGACTACATCGAAAATTTCAAAGGCGACGTCAGGAAGGAGATCACCGGAATCTTATACCATGAGGTGGTGCACTCGTGGCAGTGGAACGGAAATGGGCAGGCCCCGGTGGGTTTGATCGAAGGGATCGCTGATTTCGTCAGGATGAAGGCCGGGTTGGCCCCCGGGTACTGGAGGCCGCGCGGGGCGGGTGACAGTTGGGACGAGGGTTACGACATCACTGCTTGGTTTTTGGATTACTGCAACGATTTGCGAAATGGGTTTGTTGCTGAAATTAACAAGAAGATTAGGAATGGGTATAGTGATGACTTCTTTTTTGAGTTGCTGGGGAAGACTGTTGGTCAGCTGTGGAGTGAGTACAAGGCCAAGTATAGCAACTAGCTTATATAGGTATATGTTACTATAATAAGGCATATGAACGAATAAAATCAATGGAGAAGCAGTGTATAAGTGAATTTATGAATTTGAAGGAGAATAAATTTTATTGTGGAAAACAGAGAAAACATTGTCCCGATTATTTCTGTTGATTTGCATTACCTAGGAAGTTATTGTTGTTGTTGTTTTTCTTTCCATTCATCATTCCTAATCTCTTACATGGGGGAAGGGAGATTGCGACTCGATACCGTGATGCAGTGTGAGGCATCCAAGAACTCTACCACATGACCTAGCCACCACTTGCAGTTATTGTAGTTTTAATAAGAAGACTACAGTATATGTTATATAGTGACATAGGGAGAGAACCCGCTTCTTTTTTTCCTTAACGGTCAGTGGTGCCCTTTTTCGATCCTGTCAAAGGCGCCTTATCCAGGAAGGCAAGAAGTGGGGGGCCTGCAGCGCACCTAATGCATTGCATCGTGCAGCGCAGCATCCCAGCTGTCTAAAAGTGTTTTCAATGGTCTAGATTCGTTGGCGCTTTCTTACCGGTCAAAGTATACTCTTACCGGTAAGCAAGCTTTAGCGAATTTGGACAATTGAATTCTGAGATGGACAGTTGTGATGTCCGCTACAGGCTATCCATGCTAAGACTATAGGATTCGCAAGAAATTTACTTTTTAACCATCAAACCCCAAGAATTGAACTGTGGTTAATTGTGCGAGGATGCATACCCACCAACCTACTGGACGAACCTCGTGCTAAGGTGGGAACATCGGACATACAAAGAGAGGGAGAGGAAAACAAATTAAAAGGATAGGTGTACAACAATTAGTCTTCAATATAGCTCCACACACCATGTGAGTTATCATTTTGGGAGGAAAATGGAAAATATACAAGTTATTAAATGGTGGAGATGAAACTTTTAGACGTACCGTTTGTTTTCTAATTGAGGGTGGTTCTTTGTTTTCTAATTGAAGGGTGTCTATATCATTTTGCCCTTACAATTTATGTAGGTAGAATTATACAAAGGCATTTGTATATTTTCGAACAGAGTAAAAAGAGGTTGGTATAGTTCCACAACTGCAAGGACAGTAAATCCCAAAAGATAGGCCTGGTTGTGAAATCTTGAGATTTAGGGGTTTGTTCTTTTTTAACTTCAAATGTGCTATCAATTTCCATGGGCACTATACAGATTTTTTTGCTATCATGAAGTCTCCATTAGTCGACGATGGAATTGGTGTCCTCTGATCAGTCGAGGTGTGCATAAGTTACCCATTAATTTAGGGACCCTGCTAGGGGTACCAAAGTTGTACAAATCGGCATGAGGGGCACACTTTTGGGTCCCACGCGAATGATCCGAACCGTTCAATAATTTTAAAATAATATTTTTAGTGTCTTTGCAAAAAAATCAGCTCAATTGAATATGCGTAAGTGCTTGATCCAAACTTCAAGTTTTTCATTCAGATTTCGAACATGCGACCTCATAATCTTTTTCAAGCCTACTTGCCAACCCCTTTTCATTTTCTTCATTGTTCTAGTTTTCTCTGATAGAGAGATATTTCTGCATTTGTTTGTTTCATGTAAAAAAAAAAGTATGATTTGGATTAAGTGCCTTGAAATGTGGATAATTATCTCTAATTGTACCGTACTTTGGGATGCAATTCTTCTTAGAGGCCATGGCCTAAATCAGTCGACAGCCATAAATTAAGTTTACGACGATTTTTAGTCCATTGTGGAAACGCCTTGATAAAGTCTCTCCAGCACTAGACCAGTAAGGATCGAGCCTCTTATTCTGAAAGATTTTATTTGAATAGATTAATAACATTAAATAATATTAATAGGATGTTATCCCCGGGGATCATCATTTCTCATGAGCTTCATATATGGGGGGCATCTTATCTGTTGAACTAGCTAAACAAATGACCTGTCAGAAAAAATAAACAAAATTAGTTTCCTGATTTATTTTCAATAGGGGAACCATAACTTTTTTTTATTATAAATAAAATACCATATTAAAATATCACTAAAGAAAGAAGAAGAAAAATTAAATTGACAATTTATTGGGTCGAGTGAACTATTTTGTAGGAGTATGCTCGTAACTAATGTTGGAAAAGAACCCTTAAATTTAGGCATTTCAGAGGAGAAGACAAGAATCCGGGGGTTGCTATGCACTGCCGTGCTGTGCATGGTGCCGCGCACCCCTCGGTCCGGATGTGTTTTGATTTTTTATCGATAAAAATAAATTTAAATTGTCAAACACATCTGAACCGTCAAAAACACGATCGGACAGCCGAGGGGTGGACCACAAATATGAGCATCTCCAGAAGATGTTTCCAGGCGTTGTGTTCAGATCAAGTGAACGACAAGTGCATTTTGCTACCTTATTTTGTATTTTGAAGGCAAGA
This sequence comes from Gaultheria prostrata, assembly GCA_036023075.1. Lineage (NCBI taxonomy): Eukaryota > Viridiplantae > Streptophyta > Magnoliopsida > Ericales > Ericaceae > Gaultheria > Gaultheria prostrata. The sequence goes on from JAXBDA010008689.1 coordinate 8,508, forward strand.
GCATCTCCACCAGATTTCATAAATTTTGCTGTTATGTTTACCTTTTTTATTATTTATTATTTATTGCTTGCTTGATAGTGTACTCCCCTAAACTTTTCAAACATCAAACATTAGAGGTCCAAGGGAATTCGAAGTCAAGAGCCAAGAGAAGGGGAAAGATCAAATTAAAGCTTCCAGGCTAAGAAGACTTGACCCACAACAAGACTTCAAAGACTTTGATGTCTTGGGCCATCATAAGAAGACTTGGGACTTTTCGAGACAAGGGCCGTGCGTGATGCAAGTAGTGAAAACGAATGATATGGTAATGTTGATTATTACCACCGGGAATACTTTTCCCGATGGCCGTATTGACTGCGTTCAGATTTATCCCATTATTTCCATCGGGAATACTTTTTCCGGGTTTTGGGACCTTTCCCTGTGTTGTTCGATTCCTAATAATTTTGTTTCCGGTAACTGTAACTGGTGATTCTGCTTCAAATGTTGCGCACAACACCTACCGCACAAAACCCACCCCGGATTCCCTTTGAAGATAGAATTTTGCTCTTGTTTCCAACCTATATAGGTGTTTTGGCATTCTTATGTAATTAGTAAATAAGGCCTATGATTCCTGATTTACTAAGACCAGTTTAAATTCTTGAGAAACGACCTCATAAATTCGGTCCACCATTACGCCGCGTTTGTTGGTAAAGAAAACCGAAGAAGAAAACAAAATTCCTTCGCCACTTTCTTGGACTTTGCTCAGAAGCAGGGGAAAATGGGGTACGTAGTTCGGATACAAAACCCCTAAACACTTCTCAAACTAAAACTATTTAAAGAGCACAAACGAAGCCTAAATAAACTACCCCCAAAAGCAACATTAGACAACAGTACAATGGCTAATATGATGTACTTCCTTTCTTTACTGGTAATTTTTGCTACCCTTCAACCCACCTATGCTGTCGAATACGTCGTCGCCAACGGCCCCCCCACACCCGGAGGCGGAACCCCCACTGTCGTCTACAACGGCCCCCCCACACCCGGAGGCGGAACCCCCACCGTCGTCTACAATGGCCCGCCCACACCAACCGTCCCATGAGGAATGGGTATAGTGATGACTTCTTTTTTGAGTTGCTGAGGAAGACTGTTTGATCAGCTGTGGAGTGAGTACAAGGCCGAGTATAGCAACTAGCTTATAGCTATATGTTACCATACATTAAGGAATATGAATGAATAAAATCAATGGAGAAGCAGTGTGTATTAGTGAATTATGTATTTGAATGGCAAATAAATTTTATTGTGGGAAACAGAGAAAGTATTGTCCCGATTATTTCTGTTGAATTGCATTATCTAGGGATTGTTATTGTAGTTTTTATAAGAAAAATATCCGTTAGATTGTGACATAAAGAGAGAACCTCTTCTTTCTTTTCTTTTTTTTCTTAATGATTTGGTCCTTTCAAAGATAGGCTATCCACGTTAAGACTAAGAGATTCGCAAGAAATTTACTTTCTTGCTGTACTCCGACCCCAAGAATCGAACTGTGGCCAATTGTGTGAGGAGCAAACCCACCAGATGTTGTATTAACCTCGGGCTAGGGTGGGAACACCGGAGATACAAAGAGGGAGAGGAAATGGAAAATATAAAAGTTCTTAAATGGTGGAGTTAGACGGTTGTTTGTTTTCTAATTGAAGGGTGTCTATGTCATTATGCCCTTACAATGTACAAAGAATGATAATTTTCGAACAGAGTGAAAGAGGGTGTAGTTCTACAACTGCAAGGACAGTAACCCCCAAAAGATACCCCAAAAGATGGTGAAATCTTAGGACTTAGGGTTTATTCTTTTTTAAATTCAAATGTGTTGTTAATTCTTTTGGGGCCAGTCTATGTACAAGGTTTTTTTTTTTGGCTATAATGAAGTCCCTGTTAATCGACATTAATGGAATTGGTGTCCTATGATTAGTCAAGGTGTGCGTAACCTGCCCATTAATTTAGCCTATAATAAAATGTAATTGATTTTGGCACCCCACTTTTGGATAACCATACTTCAATATTTCTCTTTTAATGTTCATTCTATGGTATTTTGAACCCTAAAAGACAAGAAATGAAGTGTACATAGTAATCAAAATTTGAATGCCTAAATCATTTGCCTTAATATAATTGTCCGACTACATTCAGCCTACACATTTGTATACATCACAAAAAGTTACAAGAGTAATTATATATCCACTTGGACTTTCACGGTATGTTTAATTTATAATTACTACTAATTTACAAAGTGTTTGTCTGTTTGAAACATTTATTTCTTGATTTTCTTTATTTTTAACCATCGTGGAAAATATTTTACAAGAAAGTCATCAATAAAATCAGCTATGGCATTCTAAAAGTTTTGTCGATGTCAATGTAAAACATACCCTAAAAATTTTATCTAAAATTTTATGCTCATTTTTAGATATTCTTATACAAAAGTATGCATTTTAAACTTCTCTAAAGTTAGTAATGCATGTCCTAATTTAGTATGATCTTAGTTGTGGTTGACAAGGAAAATAAATTTTTATGGTCATGATTAACAAAGTGCCCGTACTAGGGTAAATTTTTGGATCCATCCCTATTCGAGCGTGATTATCAAAAAAATTGTAAGAACAGTCCTTACTAGGCCTGTCAATAGATATGATTAGGTCCAAATCTGACAGAATCCGAATCCAATTCAAATCCGAAATAGCTCAAATTTGGTTCGAATTCGAATTTCTGAAATCCCATTACGGTAATCCAAATCCAAAAAATCGGATATCCGATCCAAAAATCCGAAGCCAGTCCGAGAGAGAGAGAGAGAGAGAGAGAGAGAGAGAGAGAGAGAGAGAGAGAGAGAGAGAGAGAGAGACTCTGTTGTTTGTTGATGTCATAGAGCAATGCTAGGTACCCCGAAAATTATCCCAAATGTGAAATCAGTGGTTTAGATTCACATGGATATTTATCTAAACCACTAATTTCACTTTCGAAATAATTTTTTGGAATACTTTGCATTTCCGATGTCATATGATCCGTGGAAATGGAAAAGTATCTTCATGTCTACCATCACAGGGCTGAATGTAGACGTTAGGTTCTTGTTTCTCTTTGTGTTGGTTCTTAGTTCTCTCTTTTAATAGAGTTTGTTGTTCCTTGTAAGGAATATTTTCAATGCCTTATGGGTATTTTTCTACCGGGCTTCTTCTCATACCACACGAATAATCTGAAAGTTGAGATCTATCTTAATAGATATTTGAATCCAATCAGTATTCGGATTATCGGATTGACGTTATCAGATTCGGATCATTAATTTGTTAAAAAAAGTCAACGTCTTACCCATGGAAACTTTCCACCAAGAATGTGGCAAACTTTAGAGATAGTTGCACCAGCTTTTCGTGGTTTTTCATTTTCGTATTTTGCTTCAGTACTCATTTTTTAGCAACAATAAAACCCAACTCCGTTAAAAATAACTCACAAAATTTACTCAACATAATGTGCTAATTAATTAGAATATTCTATGAAGGGAACTAAATAAATACTACCCCCTCCATCTCTTTTTTTTAAATGTGTTTCTTTGTAAATCCAACTTATTAAAGAGACATCATCATTACTCATTCCACATCAACTTTTAACTTTATTTTACACATTTCACATCAACTTTTATCTTCACTTTTCAAAATTATCCTTCACTTTCACCATTAACTTTTCAAGAAGGCAAAATATTAATTGTACAAATTTTTATCCATTAACTTTTCAAAAGAAATATTTATTAAGAGACATCCAAAAATGAAAAATTCTACTCTAAAAAAAGGACAGAGGGAGTACATTCATTTTCATTATGTGGACATTGAATACACAAATACAAACCGAATCATAATAAGATGTAAGATATGGACAGTGATACACACACAACCACTCCACTCTCACATAGGGGTGGGGCCTCCATGTGGGACCCATCCCTATGTGAGGGTGTTGTGTGGAGTGGTTGTGTGTGTATCATTTTTGTGCAAGATATACGGAGGGTGCATTTATTTGATGTGACTAATGATAAAGCGACCTATAATCTAATCTGATTAACGCATTAGAATACTTCCTCTGTAAGTGTTTGTTGGCCCATTTTTGGCATTCGTATCGTGTTTTAAATTGTTTATATCTTTCAATTTATGAGGGTTTCATTATTTTGAAAATTTTGTATTTTAGAACTAATTAAAATCTATAAAAAAAAGATCAATATTGAATATTTTTAGAGATTCGTATTAAAAGATATGTAAAAATTTTCAAGAGGTGGAATAGTGAAAGTGGACCGTTACAGACGGAGGGAGTATCACATATCTCTTACTAATTTTGTATGGGCCATATATTTTTTATGCTGCTATTTGCAATTATAAGGTCTCATTCCAGTAACTCAAAAAAGCCAAAAAGCCATCTTATTACGAAAATCGAGGCAGTCATTGTAACGCCCCGAAAATCCGGGAACGCTAATTGTTATTACAATAAAAAGAAAATACAAATATAAGTCTGACAAGGCGTCTTCTGCGCTGAATTACATTATTTATAATAGGGAGAGATCTATGGCGTCTTCTATCCCTCTGCCGGGTCACTCCCCAGGCCGGCAGCTCCTGCTTCGAGACTCTGCTGGTAGTAGAATTCCTCCTGTTCATCTTGGAATTCTGACATAATACGTCCGAGTCGCCAAGCAACATCATGGTATTATGTCAGGTTACACAAGTGTAACACCGTGAGCGAGACGCCCAATAATAACTCTACCCAAATCCCAACTAGCAATTCTAGAACAATACATAAGGCTCGAAAGTAATAACATGAGTTTATCCGAAAACATGAATAAATATAACAGTGTCGGTGTAAATATGCTCGTGCCAGTGTCAACATAAATCAGAGTAAACGTGGTGGTAAACATGTGTCTCATTCTCGTTTCCCGTTATCATCATAGGTATTCTTCCTCAAATTTCATCTTTTCGTTTATCTCAATCATCTCATTCATTTCCATCATTCCAATCATCTCATTCGTACCCAATCATCTCCCATCACTCTGAAAGTTATTGGTCTGTTTTCGTCCTCTTTCAACTAACAGTACCAACCTCTCCGTTCGAGATCCCGGCTGTCTTATATCACTGAACCCAATCAATCAGTCTATAAGGTCCATTCACCTCGCTCTCACACGTTACATAGTACCGGCTGTCTCGTCTTACTAATCCCCACAGCATGTTTCGAGGTCCGTTCGCCATGTGTTATGCATGCTTTAGCCCTTACCACAAGATTCTCTCCGCGAATTGGGGCGGTGCTCTCGCTGCATTCCCGTACGCATTCTCATTTCAAAAATCATTCCGTTCTCATCTCAAAAATCATTTCTGTTCTCATCTCATTTTCATTCTCATCTCTTTTTCTCGTGTCAACTATTCATCTTGAAAATCGTGTCATCGCTATGCACGTGTCTCAAAATCTCTTTTCGCAAAAATACAACTTTTCGTAAATCGCATTCTCAAAATCGGTGTTTCCTCGTAAAACGTGTTTCTCCGTAAATCAATATTTCCTCGTAAAACGTGTCTCTCAAAATATCGTGTGAAGACCCGGAAATTCATACCGACTTTTCGTAAATAACAATGGGGTAATGTGAGGAATTGAATGAAATGGTAAAATTAACTAAGTGTTGGAGTGTTGGTGAGATATATGTTGATTGGGGTGTGTTTGGTTTACACAA
>JAXBDA010008690.1:0-14204 GCA_036023075.1 Gaultheria prostrata
TTGATAGATTTCATTGAGAACTTTAATATGGTGCAAAAAAAAATTGAAAATTATTTTGGTAAATACATTATTTTTTAGTTTGAAAATTGCACGTAGTTTCGTAGGGGGCAAACATTTTGGAACGGAGAGAGTATTTATTATATACTAGAAATTTTAGGACCCTATTATTAGGCCAAAAATTGAGGACCCTAAGCGATGGCCTGGTGGGCTTATGCCCGGGCCGGCCTATACCTATGCCTTCCGACAATCCTACCCATGATTCCTCACATACGGCATTTCCCAGAACAATGTTGCGATGAAGGTTGTCAAAACAAGATATGTGTCGAGTGTCAATTTTTCCCATTTTGTGGGTTGTATCAGGAACATAACGTGTATCATTAAGTACTTTAACAACTGTTGCGTATCACGTTCAAGTTGTATTAATTTTTTCACGACTCTTAAAAAGTGTTTAAAGAATATTTAACGGCTTCGATCATTTGTATGAGACTCCAAAATGAATCCTACAAAAATAGCATACATTTGGTGTACACAAAGGTATGGTGCCCATAGGATTTTTCTTTAAAAAATTCGATGTGTACGTACGGGGCGCGTACGCAATATGCACGAACGGTGCATCTTGACCGTCCGTGCGTGTTTTCGACGGTCCGGATTTTAAAAAGACTCTTACATGTAAGAGTCTTTTTAAAATCCGGACCGTCGATTCATGAAATGGATGGCCGAGATGCGTTCGTGCACGTGTACGTACGTGTAGCTGGGTTGTTTTTCTTTCTTTAATGATTACAGAATCAAAACAGAACAAATCCACACCATTGTGATATTTTTATCATGCAACGTGCCAAAACAATTGTCCTCGGTTTATTAAAGATCAATAAATTTTGTGCTCCCTAATAAGCTTGGCCCAACAAGTACTGGTCCTGCACTCCTGCCTCACTAACTGATGCTGTCTAAAAACATTAAAGCGCATAAAATATTTTCCAACAGAGGAAAATGGGTAATAAGGAACAAACTTGTTCTCTTGTACAATGTATTAAGGGATGTTTTGGCTAAATAATTGAGCCAGACTAATTTTTTGTTATTATTTAACTTTTTTTCCATTTGTTAGTTTCACGTCAAATTTTTATGAATTATTTATTCGTCTCAACAGAAGAGATCTAAAAAGTAGAAAATTATGGTTTAAGTCCTTCAAAAGTTCGCTTAACTCACATGGTTAATACTAATGTTTTACTTTTTAGATTCATCTGGGCGAGACGAATCCATAATCCACCAAAAAAATTGATGCAAAACTACCATTTTGAATAAGGACCAAAAAAAAAAGTTGGCTCAGCTATACAGCCAAAACACCCGTTAGATTTTGGTCAAAAGAAAAGAACAAAACAAACAAAAACAAATGAATTGTAATTTTGGGGGAAAATTACAACTGTCGTCCCTCGAGTTTCACCCAATTCCCAATTTTGTCCCAATTGTATCCGTGGGAACGACTTTAACCTCTAACTTTTCAAAGGGACACACTGATGTAAAAATTTGGGGTCATTTAAATCTTTTTCACTTAGAAAATAGTTATGACGTGTACTTTTTATTGAACTGAAGAAGCAATTTTGGATGCCCGGTGGGTACCATGTATCCATGCCCGAGCACCTATCTTAGCCTTCCAAAAATCCAAAACACTTTTAGACTGACCGAATTCAAAAGCAAAAAATAAGATAGAGAGGGAATAAATCTGGGCCGACCAAAAATATTTTGGATGGTCGGATTGGGTACTCTGGCACGGTGACCCCCGCCCGACACCCAAAAATTTACTCCATTGAACTAAATAGACCCAAAGCAACAGGGCAGGAGAAGAGAAAGAGGGTGAAACTAGAAGGATGGCCATTGTAATTTTCTCCTTTTAACCGTATATTTGGAGAGATTATTCCGTGCTTCAGGAACAATAATCCACAATCTTACAAAAGTGTAATGCACTTGAAAGTTGGTCTCACATACTTTTGGGAAAGAAAGGAGCATTGTTAATGGAGCACAAAAAAAAAAAATTCCCATCACACGAGGGAATAAAATCTAAATAAAATTTCCCCAAAACCAAAAAAATTTCAGAACAAATATCACAAAAATTCGTAACTAAAAAATTCAATAATTTTTTTAATGGGAGTGTGTACCCTAGATTTACGTTATTATATTTTCCTTTTTTCACATGGATTCTGATCCGCCCATTTTATTTAAGACCCAAATTTGGAGTCTCTTCATAAATTATAAAATACAAAGATCTTGATTAAATCATAGTTTTGATGGCTTGCACAATGATGTGAATTTAAGTCCGAAAATCTCATTCCATTGGTGACAATAATGATGGCAAATAATAAGAAAATACCCCTCAAATTCTTTGTAACGAAAAATGATTATTTAAGTTCATGTTTGGTTATTAAATTGAGCAAGAATCTTGAGAGATGTGAAGATTCTCTCGTGATTCAGTCAATGACAGAAAACGCACCGAAACACCAGTACATACATTTTCTCGGACCTTGCTATGTGTACCGACCAAAACACCCCAAAATGTACCGACCGCTCTATGGGACCCACTTTTGGGTCCCACACGCACAATCGAAGCCGTTCATTCATCTCAGAATGCGATTCCGAGGGGATCCACTAAATTTCAGCTCAATCGGACTGTTAGAATTGGCTGATCCAAAGTCCCACCGTTTCAATCTAAAGATTTTTTATTGAAACGGTGGGACTTTGAATCAGCCACTTCTAACCGTCCGATGGACCTGAAATTTTGTGGGTCCCCTCGGAATCGCATTCTAAGATGAATGAACGGCTCGAATCGTGCGTGTGGGACCCAAAAGTAAACCCCATAGAGCGGTCGGTACATTTGCTGTGTGTTTTGCTCGGTACCCATAGGTTTTTCCCATTTTCTCGGTTGACACAATAAAATACTAGAAATTGAAAAAAAAGAGAGCTAAAGCAAAAAGGTGTTTCCATGACCAAAATCATAACAAAAAGAACTCATCTAGATCTGTCCACAAAACCAGCATTTCCCTGAAAGTCGAGGACCCACAGTGCAATATGCATGGACAAATCACAAACAATTTTGCACAGAGAGAAAAATCTTCAGCCAAATAATCACTTCAACAAGATATTTCAAGGAACAACAACCATTTCATAGATTCTTTTTTCCCTTTTTTAAATTTTTTTTTTTTTGTGAAATTAATGCCATTGTAAATTTAAACCCAGAGAAACCAAACCCATTTTGGGAAAAAAAACAAGAAATTAATCCACAGATCTATCAATGAAACCCACAATGCGAAAACAGGGGAATAATTAATACAGAGATTACAATACAAAATTTATACATATGAACATATATACGTATAGGAAATGGTAGAAGAAGGGTACCTCAACGAAGATCCAGATGAGCTTCTCTCTCCTCTTCTCAACCCACTTCTGAGAGAAGCTCTCTCTCTCTCTCTCTCTCTCTCTCTCTCTCTCTCTCTCTCTTCCCTGTTTTTTTCTGGTTCACAGATAGAATCTCTCTATTTAAGCGCAACCTTTCTCTCGCCACCCCACCATGCACGCTTAAACGTAGCAATCATCTGCTGCGCTCACGCGTCGCCTTCTCATTGGGAGGAAACTCAGGAGGCAAGATTTGAACGGTTATGATCTTCTCTACCGCTAAATTTTACTTTCATCCTCCCAATTTATTCCATTTTTTGTTTGTATAGCTTTGTCATTAATCTATCAATTACAGTAATATGTTTTCAGTATTCCAATTTCACATTTCCTTTCCATTTATTTGGACAAAGCCACTATTCTTTTGAAATATCAAATAAATTGCAATTCCTATTACAAAATTATTGGGGAAAAAAATAAAAATAAAATTTCTAGAGACTGTGTTCTCACTTCTTCTGAATTCTGATGATTTTTTAATATTTGAAATGATGTTATTAACTGTATTATTCAAAAGGAAAAAAGGAATATAGGAAAGAAAAGGAAGGACAAAAAAAAGGAATAGGACTATATTAAAATAAATATATCATGTGGAATAAGTCAGAGTCACTAGAACTCATTTTCATTGTATTTCCATTTGTCATTTCCAGTTGTATTTTGATAGCTTGCTATAATATATTTAGCTAGAGATGTTTAGCTAGTTTTAGCAGTTAGCTAAATGGGGGTTTTGCTGACTAGCTATATGGCAGATGTTGCTCATATATAGCTGGCCTGAGCTTACTTTGTAAGCAACGAATACAACAGAAAAGAAACATAGAGAGAGAAACAAATATGATTTTCAGAGTTCTGTTTTGAGATTCAATTGATCATCTTCTTCTTTGATTCTTTACTTCTCATATGGTATCAGAGCGGGGCTCATTCCACTCCATATTTTTAAAAAAAAATCACAATCCAAACCCCACAACAAACCAGCAATAAAAGGTTGCACGATGATAGGACCCAAAAAGTGGTCACACGTGAAAGACCTCAAATGCTGCTGCACGTGAGGGGGGTGTTAAGGAATATTATCTCACCATTGCTTAGGAGTGGAATGAGTGATCACTTAATATATGTTGAGACCTCTCCACTCATTGCCAATTGGTTTTGAGTTGAATGTTTCCACATCATGCACATTGGATTCGGATCAATTTGTGTGCTTTTTCAATATAAATGTGTACCAATCAAGTATTTATGCATATCCGATCGATATGATTTTTGGTGTGATTGAAGTTCTAAAGGAGATATACAACGTGAACAATTCGGATCGTTGCTATGGACTTGAGATAGGCCTCACTAAATTTGAAATTGGAGATGGCCGGAGAGAAATATAATTATGGAGGATCTGGTTCCATAGAATCCATACTTTTCCTTCCCTCTTCGGTCATCTTCAGTACACTCTTAAATTTGGTCGGCCATTACTTTTTAGCACTACTATATACACATAAAACAGACCCAGAATTGATCTAGAATTTAAAAATTAATTTTGAACCATTAATTTTGTTGTTATGATAAATTTCCGGATCCCTTTTCAGGGTACATAGTATTTCAAATTACTTTTACACTTTCTTTAGAACATCGTGGTACCTACATGCATTTGTCAAATTTACACAGATATGTACCACAGACCCTTTAAAAAGTACAGTACGTGTTTTTTGGGTATAGAGACAAGCGATGTATTTAATTGTAGCACGTTGTCCTGTACTTCTAATATTTGGGATTTCACCGATATTTGCGGTTCAGAAAGTTCCTAACTAATAGTACTGGACCACGGGATAATAAGAGGAAAATGCAGTTGAAAGAGGAAAAAATCTACGATACACACTTCTTTAAGATGTGTACTATATATATTTATTGTGTGATCAAGATTATGTCATCTCATAATAAATGACCTGTACAACCGCTCATTCATAATATTTTCGTGAGTTTCGTAACTTTTCAGCAATATGATTCATAACATTTTCTTGCATTTTGTAACTTTTCATGTATTTCGTAACTTTTTATAGGACTCGTAACTTTGGAACAAAAAATCGTAACTTTTCTCAATTATGATTCTTAACATTTTTTTGCGTCTCATAACTTTTAGACAAAAATTAGTAACTTTTCAAAAATATGATTCGTAACATTTTTGTTCGTCTTGTAACTTTTACATTAAAAAATCGTAACTTTTTCAACAATGTATAATCAATTGGATAATCTATTGGCAACAATCGAATACGTAATCAATTATGTAATCAATTCTATAATCGATTACACAACACAAACAATCAATTGTGTAATCGATCAAAGTGGCCTTCAAATTTGAGCTATAAAAAACGGTTGGTAACATTCGAATATGTAATTGTGGGGGAATCTTCGCCGGAAAGACCTCTTTGGACCGTCCTGGATGACGAAGGTGGAGGGGTTGCTGTGACCTCGCTGAGATCCAAGCCTTGGAACGGAGCAAACTACCTGCACACTGAGCAACCGTGTTAGTGCCTAGCCCGGACGGTGGTTGCCCGGGACGGCACTCCGACGACCTAGTTAGTGATTGGAGAAGATAATGTGTGATAAATGTAAAGAGAGAGAGTGAGTTAAGGGAGTTCAATGAAGAGAGAGACCGCCTTTAATACGGTAGGTGACTGGGGTATTTATAGGCACCGTGGGGCGTACCTCCCACGCCCCCTGGGTAGCTCACGCGCGCTACCCACTCCTGACACTTCAATCCCATCAAGTATGGCCCTGCAACGAGCATTTACACCTTGGTTGCCCTCGAGCACTGGGATTCGGCTCACGTCACCACGTCACATCTGTCATTCACTGAGCCAACTCGTGGGGGAGAAGCAACTGGGCACCCACGTGACGTTGCAGGCGTAGCCCTTTGACTAGTAGGTGGGTGCCATTAATGCTTGTTACAGGCTGTCGGGCACGCTCTGAGCCGAGCCCTAGTGCGCTCCGTCCTGCGCTCGTGTGGCCGAGGCTGTGACAGCCAGATCCCGACGTGCTCGGCGTTGCCTCAGCGAGGCTGTCAGGCGTTCCCCTGAGCGCTACCCTCTACCGAGGACGGACTGGGTGCCACTCCGGACCGAACTATGCCCGATCTCGGGATAAGTCCATGGCATTACGCGTCCGAGCGCCCATAGGGTAGATAGGGGTGAACCTCGAGTGGGTAGGGGACCAGACGGACCATGGTGAGGCCGGCCGCTACAATAGCCCCTCAACCCTCTTGGTGTGTGGACGACATCTGAGAGGGATGATCTCTCCGCGCGGCGGGGTTCCGCGACCTACCGCCCTGGTCAATACTTCCCCGAGCGTAGAAAGAAACTCCCCGAGCCGTCAGCTAGGGCCCGCAAGGCTCGGGGGTTGCGTTCTAGGTTGAGATGCTAAACGTCAGGTGATGTGACACTGCCTCGGGGCTTGCCCTTGATGTGACGGTGCGAAGCAGCTGGCAACCCAGGCCCCTGCCACACCACGTGGTCTTGTGCCACGATAATATTTGTCCGAACGTTGCCGCCTTGATTTCCCGCCCAAACGGTTTCGAACGTGGGACAGGTGTCACACCCCCAGTGGCTCGGGGGTCCTGACGCTTCGACTCCCGAGCGGCGGCCATCATGACTCTGAGCGTGGTGACAGCTGTCATGCTGTGGTTGGTCACTGGGTGCGCCGTTTCGTATCCGAAGCAGCACCATTAATGCACCCCATTAATGGGAGACCGAACCTACCCCCAACCCTCTCCCTATAAATATGAGCAGGGGGAGGAGAGAAGCACCGTTACTCTGCCTCTCTCACTTTAGAACGAGCTCCGCCGCGCGCCACCTCCGTTCAAGCCTTGCTCCGTCGTGCTTCGCCGCAAACCGCAGCTCCAGATCTCATCTTTCATGAAAACCGAGGTACGACCTTCCTCTCCTTCTCGTTTTCTGTGCCTCTTTCCATTTTTATGCACTTTCATACCTTAGAAGTAGGTTTGTTAGGGTTTTGTGGGGTTTTTCACCACCTGTGCCTGGAATTTCCGGCGGTCGTGCGCGACGGCGCACGGTGGCCGATTTCTGGATTTTCAAAGACGTTGACAACACAAACCTTGCTCCGTCCCGAGCGTTGCAACTAACCCTGCCGAGACCTCGCTCATAGGTCCCCGAGCGCGTTGTACGCTAGGATTAGGTAGCCCCCACTATTGTTGCATGGGAGGGCTCGATAAAGGCCGGGCCGTCCCAACCATTGCATATAGCTGATGGCTTCTGTGTTCACCCATGAACTGTGTAGGCTCCAGTTCGGATGAGCTCGGGCCGGTCCTCCTGCAACGAGCTTGACTTTCTTGAAGGTCCCAGCCTTGACTCCGAGACCAGATCTTTCATCCGCCGCGAGTACATCAAATCCCTTGCGTACAAATACCGCGGCGTACCGTCCACACCTCTGAACGTCCTTCCTCTCCGAGCCATTCCCCCACACCAGGGGAGAGCAATGGAAGATTTTGTTATTCGGGCAGAATCAGGATCGGGAGCCTCCTCGTCAGGGGCTCCTCCGATCCCGGGTGACCCGAACGCTAGAGAGCCAAGCCCCGACCCTCAAGCCGATCCATCTTCTCCTCGAATCAACCCTAGGGAGCTGCCCGACCTCTCCGGGGATTTCTCCCACGAGCCGGACGCGATGGAAATCAGCTCGGCACTCGACAAAGGCAAGGGACCCGTCGTGGTTGATTTAATCGATGTGGACGACCTCGTATCCGAACCCGTTGACGCTAGCCCTATCGACGTGCAATCCCCTGATGGCTCCGAGGGGGTGCCCGCGGGACACCAGGGGATCGAGTACGGGGATGACTAAGAGTCGATCCCCCCACCGAACCCTGAAGCACGGGTCGTGTCACTACGTCTCCGAGTACTTCGACGGGAGCTCGGAGATGCTTGCTGCTTTCAAAAGGGACTATGGGATCCCTGGGGACGTCGAGGTATCGAGGCCTACGGACGGAAAAATCCACTACCTGGAAGATCAGGTCACCGTTCCTCTCATGGCGATAACCGAGGGCGGCTTGAGCTTCCCCTTCCCCCGCCTGCTGCGTCAGTTCCTCCATACCTATGGCCTCGCCCCCCACCAACTCACCACTAACATCTACCGAGTCATATGCTCGGTAGCAAAGTTGAAGCGAGACCACAATCTGGACTTCTCCCTACACGACCTGATGGTCGTGTACACGGCGACTCGGAGCCCCACCTACGGGAGGTACTACTTCACAATTCGCAACGAGTACTCGTACCTAATTGACGAGCTCTCGGACTCCGAATGCCATGCCTGCGAGTTGGTTATTATCAAGGGGAACTTCACCTGGGCTCCCGAGGAGGAAAAAGTTTTCCCGATCCCATGGCGTCGGGGCGACCCAGGTTTGCCAAGCCCCGATACTTGAATTTTTTCTGTTTGAATCGCATCTTTTTTTTTTTAATATGGTTTATGTGTTGCCGAACTCTAACACTATCTTTTCCCGTGTGCAGCTTGCGGGAAGGTGACCAGGAGGCTTGCCGACGACGCGATTGACGAGATCTATCGACTCCCTAACAGGACAGCCCCACTGATCCTCGGCTACGTGCCCAGCTGGGCTTCACAAAGAGGACCAAAGGCCCTGTACCGAGAGCAGGCCCGAGGCGTCATCGCCATTTTGATCCCGAGCTCACATCTCAAGATCTCGTCGGCCGAGAGCGCGTGACGAGGACAAGGCCAAGATCGAGGACACAAAACGCCGGTTCTTCTGCCGAAAGCGAGATGGCCGGGGCAAGCACCTTGAGAGACACCCAGAAGCAAATCAGGAAGCAGAGAACCCAAGCTGCCGCAGGCTCGGCCTCCGGGGCTCAGAATCCGAACAAAAGGCCACGGGTGGAGGGCTCGGTGCCCGGGAGTGGCAAGACCGACGAGTCTCACCCCCCGCCTGTGAATGCTTCCGTCCAGCCCCCACCTTCTTCTCTGCCACCCTCGGGCCCCACCCCGAGGGGTTCGACCCCATCAGCTATGCCGCCTGGAACCACACCGCCGGGCAGTGCTGACGACCTGTTCGCCCCTATCTTCCGAACCGCCCGAGGAGTGCCAATTAGGAAGTCGGCCAGTGCTCTGGCAGACAAAAAGGTCGCCGTCACCCTCCTAAGGGGTCTGTCCCTCCAACGGGATATGGAACAGATCCCGAAGGGGATTGGTGAAAACTACATCGACCTCTGCACTGATGCCGCGCGGGTGAGTTCGTTTCTTCTAACTCTTAATTATCGAATTTTTTCCAAGTTTTTGCGCTCGGATTTCTCTAAAATTATCACATGTCTTATCCCTTGCAGGTTGGTCAGGATGCACTTGCCCTCGGGAAGAAGATCCTCGGGCTCAGCAATGAGAAGCTCGCGGCGGAGCAGCAGCTGGCCGCCGAGAAGAAGAGCCACAACGAGGATCTTGCCCTGCTGGAGGGGTTGAGGAAAGAGGTTGATGCTCTTTCCCAAGAGAAGAGTCCTGTCGAACAGAGGGCCATCACTGCTGAGTCCCTCGTCACAAGTGCCGAGAAGGCGCTGTCAAGGGCCCAAGCGGAACACTCGGAGGACCTGCGGGCGGCGGATGAAAACGGGTACTAGAGGGGGGAGAGCGAGACCCTCGCTCGGTTCGCCCAGGAGGCGCTGGAAAACGAGGAGAGAGCCTTCAAGAAGGGCTATCTCCTCGGGTATTCCGCGTGTTGGCCTGCGGCAATCACCCGAGGCCTTGATATGGCGGAAGTGCCATCTGACTCCCCCCTTTGGTCCATCCCTGAAGTACCCGAGCCAGACGTTCCGGAGATGCCTTTTGAGGAGGATGCCGAGGAAAACACCCCTGATGGTGTCGGTGGGGCAGGTGGAAGTGGCGAGGTGGGCGACAAGGCTGGGGCGGAGGACGCTGCTGTAGATGCTTAGGATTTGGCTTTTTGTTTCCTTCTTTTGGTTAACTTTTTAGGCTCGGTAGGAGTAGTTAGGACTTTGTTTTTGGAGACTGGCCGAATGATGTACCATTGCCAGTGCTCCTGATGTAATTAAAACAGGTATTTTGTTAAGGGGCCGGCGCCGAACGTTGCACCACTGCCGAGCCCCTACTCTGTTTTGATGGAGTTGAATGGATATCTTTCTTTCCTTCTTTCTGCTTGTTGTATTCCAACTTTTGTAAGTGTTTAAGAAATTTTCTTAAGTGTAAGCGTACCCTTACCCCCTGCTTCGGGGAAAGGCAAGGTTGAAGAATAGCCCCCTTGACTTTTGCCGAAGCAAAAGTGTTAGAAGAGTTCCACAAAAATTACAGCAATTGTACCCATCAGCCGGGTGCCCCATAGCCGAGCCCCGAGCGTGATGGTGGATGAATGTGCCCTGTCTAATAGCCCTCGGCCGAGACACGGAAGGTTGTGTAGTCATAGGTTCAACCGAACGCTAGAAGGACTGAACCGTGTTCAAACGAATCCGAGCACTCGGTCAACCGAACGCCGTGCCGGGGTGACCCGTGCCGATCACGCAGTAAAAAGATATTGTTCGACCGAACGCTCAGTATTGAATAAGTGGGACAACATGAGATCAGAGGGAAGCCAAAAAGGATCCTATCATTAACACGCGTTAGCCTTTGGCATAACAAAAGTGCCCGAGGCTAAAAAGATAGGAAAAAATGATAAGGAAAGGATCCTATCCATAGAATTTTCTGAGTTTCGTGGCATTCCACGGATTACTGACAGCGGTGCCGTCCATCTCGGCAAGTTTATAAGCCCCGTAGCCAACCTTTGCCGTGATACGGAACGGCCCCTCCCAGTTGGGCATGAACTTCTTCTTGTTCTTCTGCTGGACGACCTGGCGTAGAACGAGGTCATCGATGGCAAATGGCCAAGATCTCACGTGCTTATCGTACCCCCGAGCGACCTCCTGCTGATAGGCGGCGTATTTGATGTGGGCCTCGTCGCGAAGGTCCTCGACGTTGTTGAGCTCGGCAGCCATGTGTTCTTCATTAGTGGCCGGATGGAAGGCCTCGGTTCGATCGGTGGGCGCGGTAGCAGCAAGAGGAAGGACGGCCTCCATCCCGTATGCCATGGAAAACGGTGTTCGGCCAGTGCCGCGCCTAGGGGTGGTTCGGTAACCCCAGAGCACTTTGGGCAACTCGTGCACCCACTTGCCTCTCTTGTTGGTGAGGCGGCGCTTTATCCCAGAGGAGATGGACTTGTTGGAAGCCTCGGCCTGGCCGTTGCCCTGGGGGTAAGCCACGGTGGAGTGATAGATTCGGATGTTCCGCTGTTTGCAAAGCCTTTGGACGGCCTCGGCAACGAACTGGGTGCCGTTGTCGGAGACGATGGCATAAGGCACGCCAAACCTAGAAATGATATTCCTCCAGATAAACTGCTCGACCTCGGTGGCTATGATGTGGATTAAGGGCTCGGCCTCAACCCATTTGGTAAAGTAGTCCGTCCTGGTGATCAAGTGCGCTAATCCACCGGGGGCTGTGGGCAGCTTTCAACAATGTCGAGCCCCCACTGAGCAAAAGGCCAGAGGCTCGTGACGGGTTGGAGCGAGAGGGTCGGCTGATGCAGGATGGGGGCATGCTTTTGGCATGCCTTGCATTTCTTCACGTACTCCTCGGCCGATTTTCTCATCTTGGGCCACCAGTAGCCTTGCGTGATTGCGCGCTCGGCTAGGGACCGACCCCTTGAGTGGCAACCACTACTGCCCTCGTGCAACTCATGTAGGACCTGGGGGATTTCAAGTTCGTGTAAGACGCGGAGGTTTGGTCCCATGTACGTGCGGCGATAGAGATGCCCGTTGTCCGAGATGAGGTAGGATCCGGACTGGCAGCGTATGCGGTGAGCTTCCTTCTTGTCCGTTGGGAGGGTTTGATTGCGAAGATAGGCCACGAGGGGGTCCATCCAACTGGGGCCGAGGGTTACGCACATGACGTCCTCAGCCCCAGGTTCGAAGCTAGGGCTCGGAATGTCTCCGAGGGTAATCGTTCGGCTACCGGTGACTTCCGAGCATGCGGACCCGAGCGCAGCGAGGGCGTCAGCATGAGCGTTGTGCTCCCGTCCGACGTGCTGAAAGCCAACTCTCTTGAAGTCTTTTTCGAGATACTTGACATGGCTGATGTACTTGAGCATCGAGAGTCTACGGACCCGTACTCGCTATTCAAGTGGTTGACGATGAGCATGGAGTCGCTGAAGACATGCACCTCGTCAACACCGAGTCCTTTCACAATGCGTAAGCCGGCGATGAGGGCCTCGTATTCGGCCTCGTTGTTGGTAGAGGGGAAACCGATGCTCATCGCGTACTCGTGGACTGTGCCCTCGGGAGATATCAGGACGATTCCCGCGCCTGCCCCTCGGCTGTTGGAAGCACCGTCGACATGCATGCGCCAGAAATCTCATGTGTATACCCTGGCGGTCCGTGGTGGTGAGCGCTTTAAGATGAAGTCGGTGTATTCCGGGGCCGTTATGCCCGGCAAAGGGTTGCTAGATCTCTCGGCATCGTAATCGTTGGCCTTGACATTAGCGTCCATCCGAGGAGTGAGCTCGGCAATGAAGTTAGCTAAGGCCTGTCCCTTGATCGCCGTCCGAGGCTCATACTGGACGTCAAAGTTAGCTAGTTCCAGTGACCATTTGCATATTCTGTCCGAGAGGTCAGCCTTCCTCAAGATAGTTCGAAGGGGGTACTCAGTGACCACAATGATTGTGTGGCACTGGAAGTAAGGAAGCAACTTCCTTGTTGCGGTTATAAGGGCGAGCGCCAGCTTCTCAATTGATAGGTACTTGGTCTCGGCTAGCAACATAGTTTTGCTCGAGTAGTAAATTGGCTGATGTTCCGAGCCTTCCTGCCTGACCAATGCTGAACTTACGGCGTGCTCCGAGACAGCCAAATAGAGATAGAGGTCCTCATCCCCCCTCGGGGTGACAAGGAGGGGTGCTTGTGACATGCACTTCTTCAGGTTGGCAAGTGCAACGTAGCACTCGGCCGTCCATGTGAATGCCCTCTTACTGGTTTTGATGGACTGAAAGAATGGGCGGCATACGTCCGAGGATTTGCTAATAAATCGGTTCAACGCGGCCGCCATACCAATCAGCCTCTGCACCTCTTTGATCGTCGTTGGTGCTCGGAGATTTTGGATAGCAGTGATTTGGTTCGGGTCGGCCTCGATCCCACGCCGAGTAACTAGATACCCCATAAATTTCCCCGAGCCCACGCCGAAGGCACATTTCTCGGCGTTCAGCCGAAGCCGGTGCGTCTTGAGTATTTCAAAGACCATCTTTAGGTGCCCGAGATGGTCCTCTGCGTACCTACTTTTAACGACCATATCATCGATGTAAGCTTCCATGATATCGCCGAGCTGCTTGTTAAACATTTTGGACACCATCCGCTGGTATGTTGCCCCGGCGTTCTTCAGACCAAAGGGCATGACCCTGTAGCAATAGGTCCCCCTTGGCGTGATGAAGGCCGTCTTCTCCTGGTCCATGATGTCCATGGCTATCTGGTTGTACCCGCGGTAAGCGTCCATGAAACTTAGCCGGGCATGCCCAGCCGTGGCATCCACCAAAGGGCATGACCCTATATATATATTCATTGTTTGAGGAGGAGTCGAATATTATGTTAAAAAATTATTATTCATTGATTGAGGGGGAGTTGTTTTGTTCTATGGCATGTTTTGTCTTATCGTTTTTGCATGGTTTGACTTCGTGAGGGGGAGATAGTTCGACTGCCCGAGCGTATATGAGAAACATCGTTTTAAATTGATAATCTTGAGGGCTACTGACG
>JAXBDA010008691.1:0-14204 GCA_036023075.1 Gaultheria prostrata
CCGAGTCTCAGTTGACCCGTTGGCGCTTGGGCGCGATAGGGAATAAGGAAATAAAGTTGCGCCTTCACTAACACCTGCGGGTTTTGGTGAGATGGTAAGCGCTTGATCCTAACAAGTGGTATCAGAGCCGATGACTGACGATCTATGGGCGGACTCTCCTGGAAGTATCGGTGGTCGTGGGCTTGCACGGAGACTCTCGGTGGAGCGGGAAAATCCATTGATGGAGCAAGAAAATTCCTAGTGCGTGCGGCAGGTGGCCGGCAGTAAGGTGGCTCTCGGTGGAGTGGGTACTCTCTATGGAGCAGGAAAATTCCTAGTGCGTGCGGGGCACCTGGCTGGCAAGCAAGGTGGCTCTTGTGGAGTATGGTGTCTCTCGATGGAGTGGGTGCGGTAAATAAGCCCGGGCTAGGACACGGCGTTGGAGAGATAGATCAAGAATTAAGGGGGAGTAAAGTGGATCAAATCGAGGGTGAGCTAGGCCCAATGCATGGTTCACACATGAGGGGGAGATTGTTGAGAACATGTGTGAAAGATAAAGTCCCACATTGGATAAACAGAAAAAGAGTTGGACCTTAATATACAATTGGGTGGATCACCACTTACAAGGCTTAGCCTTTTAAGTAGGGAGTATCCACAGAGTCCACCACATCATATGGACCCAATATACATTGAATGACCCATATCCACTTAAAAGGCTAAGCGTAAGTGGTAAGCCACCCAATTGTATATTAAGGTCCAACATTTTTTCTATTTATCCGATGTGGGACTTTATCCTTCACACATGTTCTCAACAATCTCCCCCTCATGTGTGAACCATGCATTGGGCCTAGCTCCCCTCGATCTGATCCACTTGACTCCCCCTTAATTCTTGATCTATCTCTCCAACACCGTGTCCTAACCCGGGCTTATTTACCGCACCCACTCCATCGAGAGCCACCATACTCCACGAGAGCCACCTTGCTTGCCAGCCAGGTGCCGCACGCACCAGGAATTTTTCTTGCTCCATCGAGAGTACCCACTCCACCGAGAGCCTTCGTGCAAGCCCACAACCACCGATGCTTCCAGGAGAGTCTGCCCATAGATCGTCAGCCGTCGGCTCTGATACCACTTGTTCGGAGTCTGATCCGCCTGAGGTCTGCCCGTAGGCCCAATCCGTTGGGAGTAACCACAGAGTCCACCACATCACATGGACCCAATATACATTGAATGACCCATATCCACTTAAAAGGCTAAGCCTTGTAAGTGGTGAGCCACCCAATTGTATATTAAGGTCCAACATTTTTTTCTATTTATCCGATATGGGACTTTATCCTTCACACATGTTCTCAACAGTAAGGATGCAGTATTTAAATGTTGATGAAAACACTGGTCGCAACCCCCAACAATAAAAAAAAGTTGTCCAAATGAGATGCATATAAAAATCCATAAATACTGCCAATTGAAAAAAGGAAAAAGAACGTGTTCAGAAGGCATGCCTAAAATACATGGTTGCTAGGCATGGCCGGAATGAATTTGGGATAGTGGGGGTCAATAATTAAAAATATACTTTATCTTACTCGTATTTGCAAATTTTTACTCCCTCCGTCCCAATTTTATAGTCCCTTTTGAGGGTTTGTGTCACTTTTCAATGTGTTATATCTTATAATTTATAATGTTTTAAGTGATTTTAAAAACTTTGTTCAATAGTTTTCATCGAGATCTATCAAACAAGATCCATATTAGATATAAAAATCATTATCGATTGAAAGATATAATCAATTTTTTATCCGGTTAGGATTGAACGACGGATTATAAAATTAGGACGGAGGGAGTAATAACTAAATGGAGTACTCACTACTACTAGGAAATGATTAGTGGTTGACCTTCCTTTGGGGAGCGTTGACACACAAATATTAATTTCTCCACATTCATGAATTACGCATGGAGGTTTACAAATTGTATTCATAATCGGAAAATGCTACTGCAAATTTTAACTTCTTTAATATTCAATGGATATTATCGACACTGATTGATTGGTAGTTAGCAAAATTCTAGTGTGAGGAGGGGGGCAAATTTATAATTTTAGTGATGTTGCTTCATAATTGGGGCAATTTCATTAAAATTACAAACTCCTAAAATTAGGCTAGAATTAATAAGTTAATGTGGAAGTCGGTCGAGTCAAGTGACCCCACTTGACCATATGTGTGGCCCGCCCATGTTGCTTGGTACGAATTCGCAATTATTTGAGCACTTGGCGTAATTTGATAATTCATCTCTTGAAGTTGAAAAAATAACCCTACAAAAGACCGTCATGTTTTTTATAGATTTTTTTTAACGTTTATACAAGTCATTGTTTGATTCTAGAAGATTTTGTAGCTAGGGTTACAAACGGGCCGAGTTTTGGAATATTCAGATTTGTTTGTTAAGCTTTAAATGAACTTGAGCTGAGCTCGAATTCAAACTTGTACAAAAAAATTTATACATGTCTATAATTATAAAAAAAAATTCAAAATTCAAGTACATGCTACTTTTTAAAGTTAATACAAGTAAAAGTAATAATTTTTCAATATGTTCAAGTGAAAAATATATGTATACAATTTCTCTATGTTCGCGAGTCTAATCGAGTCAAATACTGTTAGATTCGGCTCATTTATTAAACGAGCCTAGAATTGAGGCTCAGGTTCTATTCATTTATTACCTGAATTGAACTTGAACGAGCCTTCATCGAGTCGAGACTTCATCAGTTCACGAACGGTTCTGTTCATTTATAATTTTTATTGTGACTTAAAATAATGTCAAAGGCAATTATTTGAATTACACGTATTATACGTAGTTTCGCAGTGGACGGAGGTCGTAGTGGATGGAGGGAGTAACTACCCCACGGAATTTGTTGCAACGGTTGGTTTCATACTTCCATTGTCTGGCGGTGAGGATATTTGGAAATCGACTCTACTTCTTATCACTTCCAAAACACACTCACACACACACACAGACTCTCTCTCTCTCTCTCTCTCTCTCTCTCTCTCTCTCTTCACGTTGTTTTCACACCTGAAAATGGAATCAGGCGAAACTCAGAAAATTGTAGAAACAGGACTCTCCTTCTCTCTCTCCTCTCTCTATACATTTTGGACTCTACTTGTATTCATTTCCAAAACACTCTCTGTCTCTCTGTTTCTCCAACTTGGTGTTGTTTTGACACCTGAAAATGGAACCAGGCGAAACTCCCCAGATCCAGGAAATTGTAGAAACAGTGGTAGCCATACTAAAACAGGCGGATTTGAAAGAAGCAACGGAGCAAATGGTCCGAACCATGGCCGCCGACAAGCTCGGGATGGACCCCAACGAACTGAGCTACAAGTTGATCGTCAGGCGCTGCGTCGAAACTTATCTGCTCTACCTCGACGAAGTAGAACAAGATATGGTCGAAGAGCTACCGCAAGGGTTTGAGCAAGACCAGGGTCGAGTCGTGAGTAAGCTGAGCTACCGCAAGGGTTTTAGCATTGCGTAAATTTTTTATTTCCGCCATGATAGTATTTTAAGACTTCTTAGGTTGGAAAAAAAAAAATAGACTTTTAAATAAGGATCCAATTTTGTGGAGTGAAATTACAAAATTATAATTAATTAAGAACATCTAAAACAGTTATGAATATAAAATGGATATCCATAAACGTATTATAATAAAATAATAAATAATCTATTCCGTCTTAATCTAAAAATTACTCCCTCCGTCCCATAATGGATGTCCAAAATCACTATTCACCCCTCTCGTAAAATCATCTATATTTTTTAAGCTATGATGAATTATATATGCAATATGGATCTTGTTTGATAGATCTTATTTTGTTTTATTAAACAAAATTTTTAAAATTGTAAAAAGTAGTATAAAATACGAAATATAAATGATTTTTTTGGAGGTGTGAACAGTGGTTTTGGACATCCATTTTGGGATGGAGGGAGTACAATTTAATTAGGCTCCCAAACAAACTCTAAACACAAGGTTGATAGAGGAGAATAATACAATTTCATAAACGTTAAGGGAAGTTTTTGTTATTATAAGAAACCTCAGCGGCGATATCATCATTACCAACTTCTCAAACAAAAAATACCTCTGAAACCCTAGGTTAGATCAAATCGTCATGGAGTCGGATTCAAAGGTTGTTCACTTGGGAGTTGATCGATTGAGCTCTCTCCCTAAAGAGTTGGTGCTTCAAATTTTGGCCCGTCTCCCCACGAAGAGCGTCGTTGCTGTCGTAGCAACCGTGAAGATGTGGCATGATAGTCGGATCTGGATTCAACTACCCGACTTGGATTTTGAACAAAACCTTGTATTCCATGTGGAGAACTACGTGAGTGAAATTAACTTTAGTCGTTTCGTAGATCGTATTCTTACTTCTGTTGTTCCTCCTATAAAAAAGTTTCCTCCTATAAAAAAGTTCAAGCTTTATGCCTTCTGGAATATCGAGCAAGAACGAATCACCAAATGGATTACAGAGGCAGTACGATTGGATCCTGTTGAGATTGAGTTGGACTCTTTTGAAAAAGTGCACCCTCCTAAGAATTTGCTTTCTTGTAACTATCGAAATCCTCCTGATGAAGTCTCATTTAGTCCTCCCTAACATTTTGCCAAGAAATCTGTTACTTTCCAGCTTACTATGCATAACCATCTCCATGACCACTATTTTGTTGCCGAAAATATTTTTGAAAAGCTACCATTACTCCGTGATTTGTTCTTGGAAGGAACAGTTGATGACGGGAGTTCAGTGACCTTGAAATTGCTCTTACCTCGTTTGGAGATGCTTCATTTAAGCTTGACGAGTATCGGGGACCCCGACGTCGACATGGATCTGTCGAGTGGTTATAGATACTCCCAGGCTGGAGCATGTTTCCCTGCACAACGATTTTGATGTTTACTTTAAGCTTGTTGACTCTCCTACCATGGTTACGACACGACTTCGTTTAGGGGATTGCACCCGAGGGAAGGAGGTTTTGGTCAGGGAGGTGGAGGAGGAGGAGGAGGAGGAGGAGGAGGTGGAGGTGGAGAGGGAAACAATACCCTAGTTTACTTTGACCAGAATGCTATGTGTTGCTTCGATTAGATCAGCCAAACTATACCTACTTAGGACCACCTTACTGAATACCACATTGATTCTTGGCTTCCAAAGTGACCCCAAGATTGGATAGAACATAGCCTACTAAACAACATTAATCATGAGAATCGTTATATATGAATACATTCTAGACATGCTTATAAATGAACAAAATTTGAATGTGATCAACTTGAGGGCCAAAATGATCACAAAGTGATTTTTAGGGCAAATTAGGACCTCTCCCTCACCCCTATATCCAAAATAAATAAACATAGAACTCATTAAAGATATCGTTGAACACTATAATAAATCTATAAATATTGTGTTAAAAGAACTCACATAGCGTGTCGGCGAGGAAAGTGACAGGTTGTGAACACTTGTGAGGCCGCTCACTAGCTTGAAAACAGTCAATGCATACTCCTCCTCCTCTCCAAGAGCCTCCCCGTCAGCCTCCACCCCTCCAACATCTTCCCCACCCGCCCCCGCCTCCGTGGCCAAAACGTCCCTCCCTCTGGTGCAATACCCTAAACGAAGTCGTGTCGTAACCACAGCAGAAGAGTCAACAAGATCAAAGTAAACAGCAAAATCGTTGTGCAGGGAAACATGCTCCGACCTGGGAGTATCAATAACCACCTGACAGAAAGCCATGTCGGCGTTGGGGTCTTCGATACTCGTCAAGCTTAAATGAAGCCTCTCCAAACGAGGCAAGAGCAATTTCAAGGTCACTGAACTCCCGTCATCAACTGTTCCCAAATCACGGAGCAATGGCGGCTTTTAAAAAATATTTTCGGCAACAAAATGGTAGTCATGGAGATGGTTATGCATAGTAAGCTTATGCAGGGAAGGTAACAGATTTCTTGGCAAAATGGCAGGGAGGACTAAATGAGACTTCATTGTGAGGGTTTCGACAGTCTTACAAGTAAGCACATTCTCAAAAGTAACTCAATCTCAACAGGATCCAATCGTATTGCCTCTGCAATCCATGTGGTGCTTCGTTCTTGCTCCATATTCCTGGCGGCATACAATTTGAACTTATTGATCGGAGGAACAACAGAAGTTAGAATGCGATCAACGAAACGACAGAAGTTAAATTCACTCACGTAGTTGTCCAAATGGAATTCAAGGCTTTGATCTAAATCTAAATTGGGGGACTTGAGTCCAGATCCTATCATCATACCACTTCTTTACTGTTGTAGCAACAGCGACGATGCTCTTCGTCGGTAGATGGGCCAGAATTTGAAGAATCAGCTCTTCAGGGAGAGAGCTCAATCGATCAACTCCCAACCCCATCGGATGATTTGATGTAACCTAGGGTTTCAGAGTTGTTTTTTGTTTCACAGTGAGAAGTTGGGAACGATGAAATCGCCGCTGAGGTTTCTATTAAAAGTCTCTTTGGGAGCCTAATTATACAATATGCACTTTACAATTTGATTGTCAAGTGTAATTTTTAGATTAAGGCGGAATGAATTATTTATTATGTTATTGTAATACGTTTATGGATATTCATTTTAAATTCATACTCCCTCTGTCCCATTTTGTTTGCTCACTACGAATACCCGTGCCATTTTCAAATGTTTATATCTTTTTATTTATAATGTTTTTAAAGTTTTTTTAAAATTTTGTCTAATAGAACTAATTGAAATCTATCAAATAAGATCTATATTGCATATAAAATACATTATAGATTGAAAACTACAAGAATTCAAAAATGGCATGCACGCATAATCGTAGTGAGCAAACAAAATGGGACGGATGGAGTAATTGTTTTTAGATGTGTTCTTAATTAATTATAATTGTGTAGTTTCACTCCCAAGCTAATAATCATGTGTTTGGTAAGCTCACATATGCTTGAACTATTTAATCAAGATTATTTATAGTAACTCTCAGCAAGATTATATATGAAGCAATTCAGACAAATTTTGTCTTGTGGTTATTTTTTAAGCTTGGCGAATATTTTTGTAGAGGACTTAATTGACCCGGGTTGAATACTTCGAGATTGGTGACTGCATTGAGACTTACGTAATTTTTTGAGGACGAAATTGACTTAATTGAATCTTCAAGTACCAAATTAAGGGTGGTGATAATGCCAAAATTCTAGTCCACAAAATGCTTATAATATGTGGCATGTGCAATGGTACAAGCCTTTTATGCAATGATGTTTTGACATTAATAGAAATAGTTTTGTCATTATCATTTTTCAAAATTAAAACCTATTTATATATACTAGGAATGAATCCACGTGCTTCACACGTGGTAAATGGTTTGTATGTTTGCCCATTGTGAAAATTTATCATGTTTTGAAGCCGAGGTTTGAATGAGCTGGTGGAAGTTAAAAACAAAGTGGGATTTTAGTAGCCTAATAAATTTGATATTTCTCGATGATTCAAAATCTCAGACGTATGTAAATTAGGTGCATCAACATTAGCCTCACGCATCTTTTCACATCGTAGGAGTACTAGCTTCGTGATATTTCTACTTAGAATTGTAAGCATCTCTAGGGCATGACATCCCATCAGGACCAACTTTTCAAGGACCGGAAACCTGTTGATCATGCTGGTATCCTTCAATCTCCATATGCATATTCTTCATCGACAACTTTTGCAGATTAGGAAGTTTTATATCCTTGAAATTATCCAACTTACACCCATATAACTTTAATGAAGTCAATGCTCCTGCGGGCAGCACAATTCGAGGCTCAATGTAACGCCTCATTCCCTTTCTTTCCACAGAAATTTCCAGCTCTTTAACATTTCTTGTAATGGCAACACATAACTTGCGGTCTATATGACGGGCCAATTTTGGACCAAAAGAGGTAATGTGTAGCCCAAACTTCTGTATCCACACCAATGGAGCAATTCGGGTTGATAAGGAGCTTTCGACAAATCTCTTAAACTCTGCTTGCGGCAGTCCCCCCAGTGTTTTGAAGCTCCTTTGATCGAAATCAAATGAAAGGAAGGAAGCCCATGTACTTCTCCATTTCTTCGACAAGATACTGGTTCGCGTGACATCTTTGGGACATCGCAAGAAAGACAGAATATGAAGGATAATAGGGTCAGGCAATTCGGAAACCCGATCAACAGTGACAGTTCTTTCATCCACGCCATTACCATTTCTCATTTTTCGCTTCTTTTTTCACCCTGGCTTGATTTGTTGCAATGCCAAAAGCCTCTCTCTGGGGTCCTTTGCAAGGTCTGATTCACAGGAGCACTTCTAAACCGCGTGTTGTAACTAAATTTTTTGTCTTTGTCAGCAGAAGGCCTCCTATTATTAAGTTTTAGTCGTGAAAATCTCTTCCATAACATTTTCAGTCATTAAACCTGCATGCAAACACAAAGAAATATATCTAGTATCCCCATAACACATTTTTTGCTCGGAAAAATGGTTTTTTTGACAACGATACTCTCTGCTACTCCTACTGCTACTGCTACTGGTGCTTCAAAATCTTTGCACATACTAATTAAGATCAGTGAAAACACAAGGCATCAACAAATTGGACCTCAAGCTTCTTAAATCCATGCGAATTGTAATTTTACTACTTTATGTTATTCTTTCTTAAGAGATATTCACCACATTCAAATTATCTTAAATCACTTCTGTAACAATTAACAACTGACAATTTGATAATCCATAATGGATGTCACAAATTTCTGTCAAACTCACGGTCCAGTAGTTTTATAATGAATCTAGAGAATGAAAAACCAAGTAAGTTTTCCGACAACCTTTTCATGTTATAGATTTCTATTTTAGTACTTATTTGATAGGTAACAACAATCGAAGATAGTGATTCTGACAATACCTTTGGGTTCGCAGGATTTTCAAATTGCTTTAGGTAATAGGCATCAGGTGTCCTATCAAATATCTCTTGGGCCTTCTGGAAAACCCCAGCAATGCCCTTTGAAATATCTGTGATGTACAACTCTGCGCCAAAAGCTCGGAGCACAATCCTTCTCTCAAGACTAACGAAGATGGCATTACTAGAATAAGCTTGTAGCCCTTAGCAGCTGCTATGAATGCCAAACCAAGGCCGGTATTACCACTTGTAGCCTCGATGAGAACCGTCTACACCCAGCATTATTTTAGCAGGATCAAAACCAACAGAAAATTTCTGAGTTAAAACCCTTATACAATCCACAGTATTGAGTATTCAAATGAAAACTGCCTTCTGACGGAAAGCTCGGTTGATTTGAAACCAAGAACTATAACATGAACATGAACGCATCAACTTATCCATTAAAATTGTATTAGACCTCATTCGTATATAGCAAAGGTTAATTTTTTGTTTCAGAAAAAGAGAAGGATAAAATTATCTGGTATTATACTTAAATGTTTGCAGCTTGACATAATTTTCTTTAGTATTGACGCAAGTAGTGCAATGGATAAGTCACAACAAATATGCCCAGTAAAGGAATTCAACCAACCTTTCCAGGGGTAATTAGACCATTCTCTTCTGGTAATTAGACCCTTCTCTTCTGCATGCTATATCCAATCCTACATGCCAGAATAAAAAACTACGTTCACTAGCATAATTACAATACTCTAAAAGCTTCCATAGTTCCAGTTTTGCCATTTTACACAGTTCTTATGAAAAAAAAGGGGGAAGAAAGACAGAAAACAACAGAAAGATGACTGCCTGTCTTTCACACTAGAGGAAGGTTCCATCATCTCCAACTTGGCTGCAATACGAGCTACACACCCATCCACAACGTTGTTGAGATATACCATTGGTGTATTCCCTATCAACTGTATAATGAGAAAACAAAATTCAAAAGATTCCCAGTGCTTGACATCAAAGAGACATGGAAAGAGTGAGAACGTTCATCATATTACGAAAACTCACCTCAGTAACATCTTTTGCTATTTCGCACCTGCCTTCCATATTTTTTCTTCAAACTACTATTTGAAGAACAAGAATGATCAGCGATAATACTAACAAATTGAGAGAGAGAGAGAGAGAGAGATGCTAAGTGGAAATTGGAAATCTCGTGGATACACAAACTATTCCAAGGTTACAACCACCAAAACAGAATTCATTAAACTAAAAACAAAATTAGAAAACTTCAAGAAACTTAAAGATGGTCCTGTAGACGATTCGAATAAGCTCTTCTGAAAGGAAAATATACTCACATATAAGAACAGATGCATAAAAACCACGAGGAAATTTCTCATACCAAAAGGCAACAAAGTCGTAGTTAGCAAATCCCCTGGGTCCAGTTAAGCCTAATCTTCTATCGAATGTTTACATCCAAGCTATAAAACACCGACACTTCTACAGGTCGCCGTATCCTCATGTCGGACACGGGGACACGCCCAAATACGTATGGTACACGCCACATGGCACGTCCGTTGTTTTTGTGTTTTTTTTACTAAGATGTTTGGGTTAAAAAGTGTAATTAACCCCGTGTCTGTGTCCGTGTTTGTGCTACTTCGCATCCAAGAAACCCTTAGAAGAAACAAAAGAACAGTCCTTAACTGCAAACTGGCAAGCAACAGAAAAAGGACACAACCCAAAAACATTGAATACGCTAAAGAGATTGCTGTGTTTGACGATCAGCTGCCTCATTCACTGCCAAGGACCACGTGAACAATTTCTCAGCTCCACAGTTGGAAAACAAACGACCAATTAACATCCTTGAAAATTTGTAATCGAGTATATGTTCTTCAACTGTTCCCTAAGAATTTTGGAAACCCTAAACATAAAAACATTTCGATTCTACGAAGAAGCTGTCTGAAAGTCAGATTAAAGAAGAGAGTCGATGGGGAAATCAGAAGTAATCTAATCCGGCCAAAACACTAACAATACACAACAGACATAAACATCGAGAATACCCACAAACCCCACGTGAAAGAGGAAGAGAGTGAAGATGGGAGAGCATGAGATAGGAACCTGGTCCTTCTCCTCCAGTAGCGTGGATGTATATCTCGCAAACCAGAAGACAGAGGAAGCGGCCCAATCGGTTCGTCTCGCCCAGAAGCCACTGGATTTGGTACACCACTTCAATCAGTTTGGCGAAATCGAGTATTAGAGGCGGCGACTTTCGGAAGATGGTGAGAGCTCCAACGCGGCGTAAGAATCAAACCCCAATCAACAAACCTAGGGTTTGTTCGAAATCAACCCTAGGATTTTGGTTCTGCACCAAATCGAGATCAAGAGAGAGAGAGAGGGACCTGGTGGTGCGTCGGCGTGGTGTGGTTGCATCGCGAGTTGCAACCGGCTTGAATTGCCACTCTCTCTCTCTCTCTCTCTCTCTCTATCGCCTGGAATCCAGCTCTCTCTCCAACGGGGAAAAATGAGTAGGGACACGGAGGGAATTACGGGGAAAGATGGAAAGGGTATAAGCAAACGGAAAAAGACCCTTGAGGACAACCAAATCAGCCGAAACTACGAAAATACCAACTGATGGCAAACCAAATTGATGGGTAAAATCGTTCAAATTGGTAAGCCATGGAATTTGAAATTGCCTGTTATATAGCCCTCCTGGGAGGGATAAGAACTACAAAGTTGATGCACCTAGAATATATTTCAAAAATCATTCTAATTGAAGTGATTTTGGTATCGTTAAACCTACCTGGTAATATCTATCGTATGAACAAATCCGATCAGTGATATGACAATGAGGCAAGCAGGGCAGAAGCCAAGCTGGTAAGCATCATATACCCCCATTTACATGATCAAGGATCAACTCTCACTAACAAAAATTAACCACCAACATTTTTTTGCATGTCCAAACAAAAAAATGATAGGTGACTACAGAAAATAACATAATTGGACGATCTAGATAAGTTGTATTTTTGGAAATAAAAAAATTTATATATATTTTTTTGTTTTTGGACAATTTATGTTATTAACATTTAACAATTTTTTTTTGTTTTTTAAATATCTCAACTAGACATGTTTGAAAAGTAAGTACAATTAATAAGAGAGATAAGAAAAAACTAAAAATAGGGAAAAATAGCTATTGACTTCACTTTTGGACCATTTGGCTTTTTACAAATGACATTTTGCTTTTAGACTTGGTGATGCTTATAAGTTTTCCTCCGCCTCATCACACATAGGGCAACCATAGCCCATTTGCGAAATTTCATTTTAACAAACTTTCCCTTCTACCAACGTTCTGAGACATTCATGAAATCAGACCTCAAATTCTTTTTGGTAGAAACAGAAAGAAAAAACAAAAAACAAGAAAAATTCAGACCTCAAATTCACCGAATTTCATGCAAAAAATAAGTTGAGGTATAAGCGTGGCGTTTATGCTAATCTATATTACAATAGAGAGTGATTTTTGTCCCAGTTATATTTTTTGTCACAGTTATCATATTACATTTTATCCCTCCCTCTGCCAACTCACTCCCTCCCTCTCTACCCTTTTCCTCCATCGGCCCATCGCACCCAAAATTACAATTACAAACCACATTCTCTCTCTCTCTCTCTCTCTCTCTCCCCTTTTTGAAATTCAAACCACAATCTCTCTCCCTACCTCCTCTCCTTCACCCTCTCCGAAATTCGAAGGACCATAAAGAATGTGCACGGGCATGGGCACGTGCGTCAATTGCTCAAGCTGTGCCTTCAGGCATGGACATGACCATGCACTAGTATCATCATAACCTAGAACAAATTGGGTTATTTTTATTTTGTTTTTTCCATAATTCTTGATTAGCAAGAAATTGCCTCTTACCTAGGTTAGACTTTCTCTATTTATAAATAGGGTTGTATCCTATGGACATATTCAAATATTTAATTCAATCATCAATAAAATTCTATAGTTCTCCCTATTTTCTTTGTGCGCATGGTGTTTATCATTTCTCTTGTGGATTCAAGAGTTCGTCTTGTTGTTTTTTTTTTAAACCAGATGACTGGGCACCTAGACTAATTCCGGGGCCCTGAAGGTAACATCCGAGTATAACCCCCAGTTACCCAAGATTTAGGATGGTTGATCTTTGTGGGATTCGAACATGCGACCTCATGGTCAAACACCTATTGCTTTATTTGGAGATGCTCTAAAGATAGCCTTCTTTGAATAGTTTGATTTCAAGTCAATTTAATGTTCTCATTTCACAAAAATCAAAATGTAAATTAATCTGTAATTACAAATGTTGGTGTCATTGATAAATATAAAAGGCTGAATTGACTCCAATATTTCACCTTCAACATACTAGTTTTTTATTCAACTCAATTGGATCATATCAGCAATTCCACAAAAAATGATAAATAAAATATGCAATCTACACAATTTTTCTTACACTTTGCTAGGGTTGGCTGTCTGAAGGCCCTTAGTTGACCCCATGTCTTAAGCAGCCACAAAAAGACGTAATAGAGTGTGTATAGGAGACTTTCCCGATGGGTAATCCTTCACCAAGGTGGTTTGCTAGTTGCAGAAAACCAAACTTTGAGCGTACGGTCTCTCCTATTGCAAAATCAATTCCCAGTACGCGAAACAATCATGTTATTACTTGACTAGACCAAATCCTCAATTGCTTTTATTCAGAAGAGAAGCTTTAGGTTTTCTCATCAATTGCTTTTATTCAGAAGAGAAGCTTTAGGTTTGCAGTCACGTCTTCTTCGTCTGCAGCGATCGTGTCAACAATGATAAACCAATTTGTATCATAAACAAGAAAGGGAAAATGTAATAGAAGTTGTAATCAGAAGTTAGTGATTGTACAACTTGATTTCTCGCAGTTACATTTGGCTACCTGCTTCTTTCAAGCAATAGCTAATTACCGGAGGATCCAGATAATCATTAATCTAAAGTTCTTCTCTTGTCCTGTGTTTATTGAGCGCTATATCCTAACCAGAAAGTTCTTCTCTTCTCTACACATATTTTGGATCCTCGGATTAAAATGACCACAAGTAAGTTTGTTGACTCGGAATGTAAAACCGAAAGGCATTAGGCCTCCTAGTTGGATGCAGCCATTGAGAAAGTGTTGCTATACAAGTAAAGCCATGATGTAGAATGCAAATTGCAGCTAATTACTGGAACATGAATATATTCCAATTAACATATCATTTGCAATCTCCTCATGTTTCAGCAATTATATGGGTTCTAGGTTTTATAACTTTCGACAGGTTCATTGCTCCAGCAAAAATTGCCGGGATTGTGGACATGTTTTGCTTCTCTTTCTCCTGCTGTTCCCCCCCCTCCC
>JAXBDA010008692.1:0-14201 GCA_036023075.1 Gaultheria prostrata
GTCAACATCGTAAAATAACAAAACATGTTCACGGTATCATTATGGTAAAACAGTAAACCATGTTCACTAATTAAGGAAAATAATCGATTTGAAATAAAGTGGCTAATATGGTAAATCGTTAACCATAGTAGATTGAGATGTTTCCAAAGACGATTTTCGCACTGACGCATGTGACATTTTCGAAAGCGTGCTTATCGAACTTGAGTTTAACTTAATTTTATCTTCTTCTTTTTTTGGTTCATCGGAAAACATTAACTTAATTTCGATCGGTGAATGGACCAGGCAAAGTGACATGGGCCGACATCTTTATCCTTTGTGATCGCATCAGCCTACTCGTGGATTTGTACACATGGGCCTTCAATGTTAAGACTAAGCATTAAAATCCCCATCCATTGAAGTTGACCACAATATGAGTTTTAGAGAAGGTATCGTGTTTCTTGGGATTTGGACTACCAGTAGTGACTTAAGTAATTACATTCTCGTAGTGACGTCAATTGTGAGTATTCTATAATATGTATTTAGGACTAGAACAGTTGAATTTATCGGGAATATTGAGTAAATCCAGTAAAAAATCAAATTAATTGCATCTTGATAGCCATATATTTGGATACATAATACACTGTAAGACAAGTTTTTCTCAACTGTGAGTCTACCAATATCCGATGATTATAATTCTTTATACCAATAATGTGCTCAACATTTCTAAAAAATGAACGGTTCTGATCCCAACTGAAAATTTCAGAGGGCTCACAATTGAGGTAACTAGAGAAATGTAGTGACTTGAGTCACTACAGAAACTCAAAGCCCATGTTTCCTTCTACCATAAAAGGTCTCACAAAAAGGTCGTATGAACCTTTGTTGTTGCAAGTGGTGGCTAGCTCATGCGGTAGAGCTCTTGGATGCTCCACACTACATTCCAGGCTCGTGTCCCATTCCTTCCTCCTCATGTAATAGATTAGGAATAACGAATGAAAAAAAAAAAAAAAACCTTTATTGTTAATTTTGATCTATCCTAGTGTTAACCTCTTGCATAACCATATCCATCATTTTAGTGTTAACTTCGCATCCATATCCATCATGTCATGGCCTAATTTCCCAAAAAAAAAATTATGGAAAAACCTTTGATTTTATGGGATTTTCCATTTTAGTACCTAAATTTTATGGTATTTGGCCTATGTCCATTATGCGATTATGTTCACACTCTTTGCAATTAATTTTCTCTAATCTTAACTTCTAGTGGCGGTTTCGCGACCGTGATTTTTGTTTGCCGGTTTTGGCCAGTGATATTGTTTAATAATATAATATTTTTCTATCTCTTTACCAAAAAAAAAAACTTTCAACGGTGCTTTCCTAATAATTCCACAAACGTTTGTGTTTGTAATTCTCTATTTCTCACTAATGATGGACCAATTACAAAACAAAACAAAACATTATGATACTTTTAATCCTCACATTTGAGGCCATTAAAAAAACAAGTATTTTTTCAAACTAAAAGAGCAAAACAAATGTCATTTTGACACAAGTCCAAATGTTGAGTTCTAGCAGGCCCAATTTCCGAGTGGAAATTTGTTCACCTTCACCTAATGAGGGTGAACAAAACCCTCACTCTGATTGGTTGAAATGGTATGGGGTCCACCACAAATGGTGTGGATCCCACCACAAAGTGATGTAATGCTTACCAAAAAGTGCATTGATTCCTTGGACCACACACCATTTCAACCAATCAGAGCGAGGATTTTGTTCACCCTCATTTGGTGAGGGTGAACAAATTTGCACTCCCAATTTCCCTCTTTTACTTTATGTATTCATTTTGTTACATAAGAAAAATAAATGCATCATTCATTTTCTTTTTCCAACCTAATATTTTACGTCAATTCCGATTTCATTTTTTCCCCTGCTTGGAAAATCAATAACTTGTCCTACCAAAGAAGAAAATATAAAGTGATCAAAAAATAAAATCTGAAAACTACATGTTGTCTAAACCATTTTATTTAGTATCATTTTTTTTTGTAGTATTTTCTTCTTGTACACAAATATATGCTAATATTTTCTCCAATATTATGGTTAATTTTCCCCTCATTGTTTGCATTTTCCTTCATTTCATATATATTTATTTTGACAAAAAAATATACGTAATTGAAAAATAACACTTATGTTAAAAAATGAAATGAATGAGAAATTTGGAAGAGAGGGTGTATAGGAAGTCTGTGTTTGGTTAGATAGTTTAGTTTAATTTTGATGATGTCATTAGATGTAATGAGTGGAAAAAAATAGAGAGAAGCTGATGTCATCAAAATTAAAACTAAAACTAAATTAAAACTAAATTGGAAAACGAAAGGGCCAAATTTCTCATCCCATTTTCTCCATACCCATTTTCAATCAGTCCAAAATAAAGTTACAGTAAGTCGGCCAACTTCTTCTTCTTCTTCTTCCTCAAACCACCACACTTCTTCTTCAACCTTCGGATCTACAGTCTGCAAAACCCTACGGCGGACCACGGTATCCTCTCTTTCTCCCTCTTCACATCACTCCTCTCTCTCTCTCTCTAAATAATTTAGAGAGAGTGATAAATAGATACATAGACATAATCAGATCTCTATAGTAGTAGCAAATAGCAATACATCGAATTCGAATTGTATATCTAGTTGATGATGGCTTCCCCTGGAAACCCTAACCAAGTAGTAGGAGGAGGCCCATTTGACATGGCCAAATTCTTCAATCCATCTCCTCCAAACCCTATTTTGCAAAACCCTAGCACCACCAATTTACCTTCTTATCCTCCACCCACACCCTTTTCTTATCCTCCACCCACTGGCCCTTACTCTTACTCTCCTCAACCTCCCCAGTTCAACAACCACCTTCAACACCACCCTCCTCCTCCTCCTGGCACTAACATGCTCCACCAGAGATCTGTCTCTTATCCTACACCACCTTTACAACCGCCTCCAACTCAAAACCCTAATGCAGGGGCCAAACTCATGGCCCTACTAGGCGCCCCACCGTCGAATCTGGATATTCCACAACAGCCCGCGGTGCCTATGGTTCCGAATCAGCCTTTCTCGTACGGGTCTTCAGAGTTCTCAATGCCCCCGAATGTTTCCGTATTGCCCTCGATGTCGAATCTCAATTTGGCCATGAATATGCATTCAGGTCCGATGCGAATGCCCAGTAGCAAAATGCCAAAGGGGCGGCATTTGATTGGTGACCGCGTGGTGTATGATATTGACTCGAGATTGGAAGGTGAGGTTCAGCCACAACTCGAGGTTACTCCTATAACCAAGTATGTCTCAGATCCTGGGCTTGTGTTGGGTCGTCAAATTGCGGTCAACAAGACGTACATATGCTATGGACTGAAGATGGGTAATGTTCGTGTCCTTAACATAAACACCGCGTCGAGATCGTTGCTTAAAGGTCTAGCTCAGGTTGGTTGGTGTTGAAAAGTTTACACTTCTCTTCTATTTTTCTGTAAGCAAGTTTAGTTTGATTTTCCAATTTTTCATGTACTCAATAATCTGGTATTTTGTGATATCGTATGCATAATATCTCTCAAGCGACCATTTTGACTTCTGATGATTGGCTGTGGGTCTGACACCTGCATAGTTGTTATTTTGCATTTTTTAGTTTGTGAATGAAAATGTTTCCGATGTCTTGATGGCTGCGCTGGGAGTAGGGATATGGGGTCAGCAGCGTCAGCTGGCCCCATAAAATTGTAAGAAGCTTCATGTAGCGGTGCTGCTGTTAATTTTGAAACCTGAGTGGGGTCACGGGACCCCAGTTTCTTGTTTTGCGTAAATATCGTTGCCGCACAATTAATGTTGTTTTACGTACGATCAGAGCGGGTTAAAAAATATCATTATGGGTACAAATAAACGTTGATACAACTAATTTTTTTTGGCGGAAATATCGTTGTTTATCATTTTTTTCCTATAAAGGATAAGTTATTAGGTCTTGAAGAAATCAAGAAATTCAAAACAAAAGCTTCGATATAGTATTGATAGGCCTTTGTTGTGAGTTGAGCATGAGCCTCATCCCCACTCTAGTGTTTTGGAGATGATGCATCTTCTTATTTGATTCACATGCATACGAGACTCATGGAACGGCCTAGCAAACTTTATGATCTGTACAACCCGTTAACACGTATTTGAGACACCAATGCTGGAGATTTATCTTACTTTCCATGTGAGGTTTCTTTCAT
The DNA here is from genome assembly GCA_036023075.1 of Gaultheria prostrata. NCBI lineage: Eukaryota > Viridiplantae > Streptophyta > Magnoliopsida > Ericales > Ericaceae > Gaultheria > Gaultheria prostrata. Next base: position 4,196 of record JAXBDA010008692.1, read on the forward strand.
ATTATCTACATGTCCAAGGTTAGCCCTTGAGCCTATCAATACTGAATTCACATTTAGACTTGTGGTTAGTTGGTCTTTACTTTTCTATCTACATAGATTGAGCAATTAGTAAATTTAAATGTACGAAGTGTAGGCTGATATCAGAATGGAGTCCACTATATCTAACATAGGAGATGTGACCTTGGTGAATAATTAATGTTGAACAAGTGCTAAATGGGGTTTAGTGTATGGCTAACTTGGAGGTACTACTGTAGCAATGTTATCCTTTATGTTATACTACTACTTTTGATATAACGAACAGTGGGGAGTCTACTGCAAGCAATATTTTGCAGATGGTAGTAACTGTTAGAATCAGTGGCTAGTATGACTTTCAAACTTTGGTTGAATATTTGATATTCCTCTTCTATTATTTGCAATATGATTGCTTGAATCATTTTTGGCTTATATGTAGCATTTATTTAAATAAATGTATGGTATATCAGAGGGTCACAGACATGGCTTTCTTTGCTGAGGATGTTCACCTTTTGGCTAGGTAACACACTATTTTTTTACTCATCAATTCTCCCTTCAAGCTTGTCTTTGGGTTATGTGATGTTCTTCTGGTGCAGTGCGAGTGTAGATGGGCGCGTTTACATGTGGAAGATTACTGAAGGTCCAGATGAAGAAGATAAGCCACAGATTACAGGAAAGTTAGTTATTGGTGTTCAGATAGTAGGAGAAGGGGAATCTGTTCATCCACGAGTTTGTTGGCATTGTCACAAACAAGTATGGGAATTTTCATTTCTCTCTCTCTCTCTCTCTCTCTCTCTCTCTCTCTCTCCATATTCTTCTTTCTTTTTCGTTATCTTTTTCTCAGGTCAAGTTTTTATATCGTTTCTACTTATCAACAACAACAAAAAAAATCTTTATATTGTTCCTGTTTTTGATCAGGTGAGTCATCTGATTTTCCTTTGTACTTACTGTTTGTTGCTCATTTCCTTGCAGGAAGTTCTGGTAGTTGGTATTGGAGGTCGCGTTCTGAGAATCGACACTACAAAAGTTGGAAAAGGTGAAGTATGCTCGGCGGAGAATCCTCTAATGTGTAATGTTGATAATTTGATCGATGGGGTCCAGCATGTTGGTGAACACGAGGGAGAAGTGACGGATTTGTCTATGTGCCAATGGATGACTACCCGTTTGGTTTCTGCTTCAACTGATGGCACGGTTTGTTCCTCTCCCAATGGTTTTGCACGTTATGGCATCTGGGTTGGAGCAATTGATGTGTTGATATTTTAGTCTTGTGAAACATACAATATTTTATTTTTAGTTTTTTGATGTGGGTGAAACATACAATTTATCACTTGGGTATTGCTGGATAGAAGAGGTATAACTGCCTTTTAACAAAAAAAAAAAAAACCTTTTGGATGTGGGATTAAGAAAGATGTATTCATTTCCCATGCGGTGCAGGAGGCGAGTCTTCAAGGGGTATCGTGGAGTTTCACTATCATCGTTCTAGGGTGTGAGTGGTGTGTGGACTTCAATCCCGCTTATTACATAACCTGTTTGTGGCCCTACCTGACATGTTGATATCCTTCCCGATGTGTTATTTATGGTATTCTGACCCGATTCGTTATGTAGGAATTCCCTATACGTAAGGCCGTAAGGGGTATTTGGTGGCTTTAGGGTTTTGCTATGCTTTCAGAAAACATGATTTTTCAATGGAACAAAGCTGTTTTTAGTGTTGACGTGTAATTTCAAGTGCTTTTCTTTTGTTACATCACACTTTGTATCAGTGGCGGAACTAGGATTTGGAGGTGGGGGTGGCACCGAAAAAGTCAATATATTTCATGTCAAAAACAAGTACACGTGTCCTTAGATTGACTGTACATATAAAATAAAAAAAAACATTTGTCTTCTTAGGTTAATCATCTATAGTGTAAAGTTCTGTCAAAATAGAACTCAACATGCTTTTAAATCTCGAAAATTGTGTAAGATTCATTCTAAACTGAATTTAAGACAATAAATTATTGAAGGCCTGTGGGCCTTTGTAAAAGGTCTCTAAAGTAAAAATAAATCCAAGTTAAACAACATCATTATCGTAAAAATAATAGAGAATTAAACTTCAGGAAAAAAATATTGGGGAGAATTACTATTACCATTAGAGGTTCAGATATATAATAGTATTAGAAGTTTACTTGTCATCCTTTGTTGCTAATCTAGTGGCGAAAGACTACAGACTCTATCCTAGAGGACCAAAGATCAAATCACAGTGGGCACTTCTAAATGATATGCTTTTAAATTTTTGTGGTGCAAAAAAGAGAGACAAGAGTCGAACGAGCGACCTCTTGCATAGAGGAAGCGCAACTTACCACTGGAGAACATGCTGCCAATGATACATAAACTCGACACATATAATATATAAGGAAAAATAACTTTCAAATATTTTTTTTCCCCGTTTTTCAAGAACCGGGGGTGGCACGTGCCACCTCCCTCCGCCACTGCTTTGTATGTTCGGGTTTCACTAATAGTGACTAATACTGGGAGAAGTTTAACGTCTTTCCAATTCCTGTATTCATGCATATGAATGTTGATCTAATTTCTTTTGGGTTCAGGTTCCTGAGTACATGCATACTGAACATTTCTTTTTCAACAGATAAAAATCTGGGAGGACCGTAGACAACAACCACTTGTGGTACTGAGGCCACACGACGGCCAACCTGTTAATTCTGTTACATTCTTGACTGCCCCTCATCGCCCAGATCACATTGTCCTCATAACAGGGGTAAATCCTTTCAGAGCATATATCTGTTTCGTTTTCAATTCATTGAGTTGGTTTCCTGATCTTGCTAGTTTAGGTAAAATGTTTTGACATAGCTTTGCCCTTCTAGAATGGCATGATAGGTAGTGTACCATTGCAAAAGTGCATTCTTGATTTGAATGGAAAGCATTGGGATGGTGCCGCAGATATGAAATTTTAACCTAACAAATTTCTTTAAGAGTTCCTAATTTCTTTCATTTGCTTTTCCGCAAGCTTGTTGGTCGGTGTTTTATATTTTATAATACTTGAAAGAATGTTGACAGGGTCCAATGAATCGGGAAGTGAAGATATGGACCTTATCAAGTGAAGAAGGCTGGCTGCTCCCTAGTGATGCTGAAGCATGGCATTGCACCCAGGCATTGGAATTGAAGAGTTCAGCTGAATCTCGAATTGAAGAGTCCTTTTTTAATCAAGTTGTGACCCTGTCTCAAGCAGGTCTCCTCTTACTAGCAAATGCCAAGAAGAATGCTATATATGCTGTTCACTTCGAGTATGGTCCCAATCCGGCCGCAACCCGAATGGATTATATTGCTGAGTTCACTGTCACTATGCCGATTTTGAGTTTTACGGGGACCAGTGATTTTTTACCGCGGGGAGAACAGAATGTTCAGGTGTATTGTGTCCAGACACAGGCTATTCAGCAGTACGCTTTGGACTTATCCCAGTGCTTGCCCCCTCCTCTGGATAATATGGTGTTAGAGAAATCAGACTCAATCGTGTTGCGTGAGGCAACTAGTACTGAAGGATTTCCTACTCTGGAACCTTCTGGATGTAAACTGACAGAGATTCCTTTAGCTAGTTCAGCACCCAAACTGTACATGCATGACAGTGGCTCTGAGAATGCACCTGAAATGAGACATATATCTAGCTCTGGTTCAATGGACGCCACCACCTCTGTGGACTTTGTTACTTCAAGTTTGGAATCTAGACCTATAGCTTCGCCAACTGTAGCCAGCAATATTGATATTTCTTGTGTTGCATCACCTCCTTTACCTTTGAGTCCGAGGTTGTCCCGAAAACTTTCTGGTTTAAGAAGTCCAGCAAATGGCTTTGAGCCAGGTCCTGTGGTTGATCGTGGGGGAGATCAACATATTGTGGAATATTCAGTTGATAGGCAAATGGATACCGTTCTTTCAAACTTATCTGATGTCCCTTCATTAGATGGCACGAAAAATGATGAAAACAAGGTTGTACGCAATGATGATATTTCTGTTGTTCTCAATCAGCCCATTAAATTCAAACACCCAACTCATCTGGTTACTCCGTCCGAAATATTGATGGCTTCTTCATCCTCAGAAACTGACTATGTTGCTGTACAGAAGAGTGAGGGAGAAGCAAACATTCACGATGTGGTCGTCAACAGTGATATGCGCAATGTTGAGGTGGATGTTAAGGTTGTGGGTGAAACCATATTTGGTCAGAATAATCAAATTGGCTCTCAGGCGGAATCTCCCAACCCTGTTCCAGGAAGTAAAGAGAGAGCATTTTACTCACAGGCCTCAGATCTTGGCATTGAGATGGCCAAAGAATGCTGTGCATTGTCATTCGACACTTATAATGTAGAGGAATCACGGCAACTTGATGGTACTAATGTCTGTGATGCACTGGCTCAAACTTCAAATGCTGAGGACATCCTTGAATCCGGTAAGGATATAACGGAAAAAAATGTGGGTTCAGCCATACCTGCGGCAGTTCCATTACAGGTGGCACCAACCTCTAAAGGGAAAAAGCAGAAGGGCAAGAACGCTCAAGGATCAGGTCCATCGTCACCATCCCCTAGTGCTTTCAATTCAACAGATTCGTCCAGTGAGCCTGCTGTTAGTTCGAGCATTCCTTCTGCGGAAGCCGTCTTTACACAAATTATGAAAATGCAGGAAATGCTTAATCAGGTCTTGTTTTGTGCCTTGCTTTTGAAAAGTTGAATTCATGCATTTGTCAATATTGAATTTCTGCATTTGGCTTTAGGGACTGGGAATATTGTCTGGTGGAGAAAACATACATTATCTGGACCCTCCGTTAGTTTTGGAATTCATTTTTCATACAATTGTTGTCTTCCAAGGTTTCTTTTAATTTGACGAGGGTCCTGATATATTACAGGTTCTTTAGTTTCAATTGTTAGTTGGTCAGTATTAGTAGGTTACTGGTGTCACGCCAGTCCTGGTTATTTGGTTGATTTTTCTGGCTTCATTTTCTTCGAATCTTGGTTGCGAACAAAAGCAACCAGTCCCATTGCCCATGTTGATTCCCTGTAATTCCTATATCATGCGTTTGTCTAACTAGCTAGGTATGATTGTCATGTTTATCATGTGCTCTGTAACCTCTGTCTTTGTACTTATTGCGTCATTATGTTATTTCTTTCCAGTTAACAACCACGCAAAGAGAATTGCAGAAACAGATGGCAATGATGATCGCTGACCCAGTTTCTAGAGAAGGTAGAAGACTGGAGACTTCCCTAGGGAAGAACATGGAGAAAGCTGTCAAGGCCAATTGTGATGCATTATGGGTTCGTTTCCTAGAAGAGAATGCAAAACAAGAGAAATCAGGACGAGAGCGTACACAGCAGATAACAGGTGTGATCACTAACTGTATAAACAAGGACTTGCCCACTTTGGTGGAGAAAACAGTGAAGAAGGAACTAAGTGGGACTGGACCAAATGTAGCTCGTACAATCCCTCCAGTTATTGAAAAAACAATATCTGTAGCTATTGCAGACGCATTCCAGGTAAGCATTTTAGATGTCCAAGTCTCAAACCATGGAATGTAGTTTTTGTTGTAAACTAATCAATGCTATGTGTTGCAGAGAGGAGTTGGTGACAAGGCAGTCAATCAACTGGAAAAATCAGTAAATTCGAAGCTTGAAGTTGCTGTTGCCAGGCAGATCCAAGCGCAATTCCAAACTTCTGGAAAGCAAGCTCTTCAGGTATGCATAATTTCATAATTTTTCCTTTGACAGTCGTGCTTTATTTTAGTACTACTTATTTAGGATGTCTATTGGATGACAGTGTGGAACATTATGGGGCTATATATATTAAGCCTGATGTTATTTTGTTAGATTACGGTATACAAAAGTTCTTGCTTGATTTATTTTCCTTTTAGTCTAAATGTTCTGTTACTTGGTACCACTCATGCTCAGGTAGTGTAATGTTCGTGAGGTACTTGGTGTATGTCATACTTTTAATCAGCAGTTATTAATTTGACAAATAATATGGACTTTCAGCAGCGTTACTTATGTGTCTCAGGAAACATAAAACCGATTTATTGAGTTGTGCCAGGTAGCTTCACAAGTCAAGGATCCAGCTTGAGTTCTTCGTAGCTCATACCATTATTAGCAACCTGAATGATAAAGTTTTGCTTGTTGCAAACTTGCAATGCTTTTTGTGAATGATGTGTGCATATGAAAAATATATAATTTTTTTTTTTTTACTTTGGTAACATTAATTCTTTATGGGTCACCTAGCCCTTAATGAATCTGGAAGCCATCTTTTAATTGTTTGAGCCATCAACTCTAATGGATGCAGGACTCTTTGAAGAGTAGTTTGGAAGCTTCAGTGGTCCCTGCCTTTGAAATTTCATGCAAAGCAATGTTTGAGCAAGTTGATGCTACCTTCCAGAAAGGAATGGTTGAACATACCAATGCAGCCCAGCAGCAGTTCGACTCCACTCACTCTCCACTGGCACTCGCTTTAAGGGTATGCAATACCATTATCTCACACAGATGTTCTTCCCTGGCCTTTGTTTGGTTGATATTTTATGTATATTTCTGTGTTTTTGCCATGATGAATCAGAACACCAGTATTATACCTCTCTACTAATCATCTATCAGACACTGATGGTCCTATTATGCCCTTGGTAGCAGGAGGATGGGTTTTTTTGGTTTGTCGGCAACATGAGGAGATGTCAATATTTTCGTCTGTTTTGTCAAATGTGTTGTCTGTTTGTCCATCTGATTGTTGTAGTCTTCACTTGTTTTATGATGTGTTTTCCCTCCTTTTTAGGACGCCATTACTTCAGCATCGTCCTTGACGCAAACGTTAAGTGGGGAATTCGCTGATGGTCAAAGGAAGTTATTAGCTCTTGCCGCAAATTCGAAGGTGGTTAATCCCTTGGTTACCCAACTGAGCAATGGACCTTTGGGTGGTCTCCATGACAAGGTTTGTTTGACCTGTACTGTACTTGTTGGTTTCTCTGCTGGAAAGCGATCGACCTTAAAAAACTGACCAGTTTTCTTTGTAATAGATTGAGGCACCTTGGGATCCAACCACAGAGCTATCTAGATTGATAGCTGAACGTAAATATGAGGAAGCTTTCAATATAGCACTTCAAAGAAGTGACGTTTCTATCGTGTCTTGGTTATGCTCTCAGGTATGTATCATGACCCGAATATGTATATCTTCTTGATTGTAATTGTGGAATAATCTTGACTCTTTTTCTAGGCCTAGCTAGGTTGTAAGTTAATGTCGAGGTTATATTTTTCGCTGGTGTTGGTTGATGCCAAGTTCGTATTCCAAGCATAACGTCCAATAGGTTGCTATGTCAACTGTTTTGAGCAGTGGCAGCTCTGGTTATGGACAAAGTTTAGGCCAGTACTGTGCTTCTTCCTTTACCAGGATCTCACAATTTCATCTTTACTTCTGTGTTTGGTTTTTTGGTTTGCAAGCTTATTGTATATACATACTTCAAAATACGACTTTCTGCTCAACTTGTTTGAAGTTGGTAAAGTCGAAGTTCACATTTCCCTATTACCAAAATGTGATAACCTTGTTCTAAATTGGATACACGTGTTTTCTTGAAACTTTGAACGCTCTATCAATCTACTTCCAAAGAACTAAAGACAAGTGATATGGTTCCGATATCTTCTATTCTTCTGAGATATTATCTTTGTTCCCCAAGCGTGTCAAAATAGGCTCTATTTTCGAAGCAGACGTGTCCTTTAGGTTAAATTGGATCATACCTTGGTTTTAAATAAAGGCTATTACGTAACAGGATTTCGGACCTCCGACGCTATTATTTACTTAGTCTGATATGGTCCCATATATGGCGGATCACTGATACCGTTACGTTTCTCGATACTGAGATATAAAACCCTGGATCATACCTATTTTATATTGTTGAAAAGCTCTTTCAAAGCATTATGACAAAGGGAAACTAATATTGTATAATACATCCTATTTGCTTGGCTATTCTGGTTTATGTCTGCCTCTCCAGACCGAATAGGTTCGTTCTTGGTTCTGAACCCCCTTTAATAGTATTTATTGTTTCGACTCCTTTTGATTTCCAAAAAACAGACCTTGTTTTCTACAATGTTCACATCGATTCTCTTTTATATGCTGCTGCTATTATTCATTGTCCCATTGCCTTCAATTCTGTCAATTCGCCTGTATGAGGGAAAACATTTGGCTAGTGTTTTATTGCGTTCGTTTCATCTGGTACCAGGTTGATTTACAGAGGATACTGCAAATGGTTCCTCTCCCATTGAGCCAAGGAGTACTGCTGTCACTTCTGCAGCATATAGCCTGTGACATAACCAAAGATACTTCCCGAAAGTTCAAATGGATGACCGAAGTGGCGGTTGCTATAAACCCAGCCGACCCCATGATAGCGATGCATGTTCGTCCCATCTTCGAGCAAGTCTATCAGATCGTTAACCACCATAGTAGCCTTCCCACAACTTCCAGTGCTGATATTGTTAGTATCCGTCTTGTCACGCACGTTCTCAACTCCATGTTGATGACCTGTAAATGATTCATCGATGTTTGAGGTCATGGAAGGGAAAATATTAGGGAGTACTTCGGTAGCGTGTACAAAGAAGTAGGGTTTTTCGTTTTTTGAATCAAGGGTACTGAAATCTGTAGAGTTGGCTTCTTTTGAAGATATCTACCAAATGAAAATATTTGTTGGGAGCTTGTGTAATAGGTGATCATTTTGGTTCTTCTTAATCTCGTCTTTCCTTTACTGAGTATTAACTCCTCTTCTAATGTGATCTTTTTGCAAATTTTTTTGTCTTTTGAAGATTTTATTTTTTCCAGAAAAAAACAAAAGTGTTAATATTTCCGACCACCTTTATTTGTCACAGGGTATACATAGAAAAATCTACCTAATGTCAATTGGTGTTAGGGGATTGATTTTGGCACTTTCCTTGTCGTTATATGCTCTTTTTTTTCTTGTATGGAAATTTCAAAATGGTAAAAATTTGTTTTCCTTAGTCGTTATGCTGTTTTGCGGTTCCAACTCACAGGATAATTCCTAAAGCATACCAGAAGAAAAAATTTCACAAACAAATAAGTGAATTTATAAAAATATAGAACATCGTTAGAGCATCCCCACTCTTTATTCAAACTCAAAATTTGAGCAAAACCCTACACCATTTCCTTACTAAAACCTATTCCAAATTGAGAGAGACTCAAATTTTACAACCCTATTTCTCTCCTCTCAAATTTACGAGAATGACATTAGTGAAGTATTTTTTCAATTTTGTGCTTAACGTTAGGCTTGTCCATATCAACTAAAGGTTTTTTACTCAAATTTAAATAAAATAAAAATACTATTTGTACAACCATTTCAGTTCCAACCATTTACTACCTCTCATATATACATGGGGCCTACACTCATAATTGTATGTAGGTCTCACATGTATGTGAGGGAAAGGGAGTTGGAAATGGTTGGAGTCATAATAGTTATACATATAGCATTGTTCATAAAACAAAAAGTGTTGAGTAAGAATTGGAGAGAGAATTGGCAGCAGAATTTACATGGTCCTATATATATAAGGCAAGAAAAAGACCCAAAAAAAAAAAACACTCCATTATACTTTTTTTTATTTTTATATACACTTTTACATTTTTTTTTATACATCTTTCAATATATTTTTGAAACTTAAACGATAACTACTTACTCCATAATAAGACTCCACTTCTACCACGTCACACTTCATGTACACCTTTCAACGACAAATTATACAACGCCCTAGCCGTGGGATCGGAGAGCGTGGCGTAGGCTTCGTGAATCTCGATGAAACCACGGTCGTCGGGATGGTGTTTCTTGATAACCCTGATACTATGAAGTTGTTCAGACCCATCAGTCTTTGTAATGTGGTCTATAAAACTATCACCAAAATTTTGGTTTCCAGACTTAGACCCTTCCTTCAATCCCTGATCAGCCCCTTTCAGAGCAGCTTCATCCCTGGGAGAACGACTAATGATAATATTATTA
>JAXBDA010008693.1:0-14201 GCA_036023075.1 Gaultheria prostrata
ATTCATTGAAATTCCATCCAATAAAACAGAAGAATTGTAAATCTCCAAAATAATAGATAGAAATATCGCAAATAAAGCCATTGCGACACCCATCAAAGGAGTCGTTCCCCATCCAGGAGCTACTTTATCATATTCCGAATTCAATGGTTTCAATAAACTCCCTACAGTAGTTCGCCTTGGACCTGATCTAGAACTGTTCTCAACAGTTTGTGTAGCCATAAATCCTATTGTATTTATTGAAAGCTGTTGACTTTGTATACTATTCCGTTGTAAATAAAGGATCTTATCCTAGATCCATTGGAGTCTTGAAATTATCTAATCTAATCTAACAATGGAAACAACAACCTTAGTCACCATCTTTATATCTGGTTTCCTTGTAAGTTTTACTGGGTACGCCATCTATACCGGTTTTGGGCAACCTTCTCAACAACTAAGAGATCCATTCGAGGAACATGGAGACTAATTGAAGTAATGAGCCTAATTGAAATTGGGAGGCTCATTACTTCAATTGAGATAATGAAAAATCATTTCATCTTTTTTGTTAGAACTTTATGCGGTTCTCGAAAAAAGAGCATGAAAAAAATTATCCCTAGAGTCGAGACTAAGAGGAATGTATAAACCAAAGCTTCCATTCCTATTTTTTTATTGGGGATCATCTCTCAAAGAAAATAGAAGCGAAAGATATCAAAGCAATGTTGTCTCAAACTACTTGTCTTCTAGTAGTTGGATCTCCAAGTTTTTGGAATGCTCCAAATTCAACTTGAGCGTCCAAATTTGGGTCAATACCTGCAAAAACATCTCTGAACAGGGTTCTAGCGCCATGCCAAATGTGCCCGAAGAAGAAGTTGCCATTCAGAGAACTTGTTGTTCTTGCTCTAATGCAGCATTAACACCTCTTGCAATTTTATCTACTAAGACAATATCATCTGCAACTTGCCAGCGACATACAAATTATTATCATGAATATGGGTAATCATTATTCAGTTCATCCATAAGTCAGAGGCATGGACTTTGAGTAGATCCTTTGTGTAATCTTGCTTTCATCCAAAATTCCCTTGTTTCCCTTATTGGAGATTTAGTAGTAGTTACAGTACTTTCAATCTTTCATATGTCCTTAACCACATCAATATACTCTTTTGTCACTTTTTTTTTTCTCCATGACCCGCCATCTAACGTTCTAGAGACAATGTAATTAAACTTTTACTGGGTACGCCATCTAACGTTCTCGATAAGTTTTATCATATACTTTTTCTACGTCTATGAAACCATGTGAAGGTCTTTCATTTTATGTATTTACTTTTGCACTAATATCCTTAGAAATAGATTGCTTCCATAATTGATCTCCAAGCATAAACCCAAACTTATTTTTTGATAGTGATGTCCTCATTCTTAGGCGATGCTCAGTAGCTCAATAACTCTTTTCCACAACTTCTTTGTATGGCCCATCTATTTTGTATCTCTATAATTATTACAACTTTGAATAACCCCCAGACTTCTTATATATTGGCACTAAAATTTTCCTATTTTCCTTCTCCATTCAAACATCTTTCTAGTGGAAATAATTTGGTTGAACAACTTTGTCAACCATGACATGTCGACACCCAAAATCAAAATATTTTACTCCTAAGGAAGTAAAGCTAAACGATTCTAAAAAAGAAGAAGTAAAGCTACATGGAGGCGAGTTGTTCACTTAGCCAGAGGAAAAAGAAATCTCGTGAAAATTCCTAGCACCAAGTGGTTCACTACTAAGGAAATAAAACATTATTTACAGTATATTTAAAAAAAAAAATGTTTAGAAGGTGCTCCTCCATATAGGTGTATATTCATCTCACATGATACATATGGTGGGGTGGTGTTTGTGTGGTTCTCTTTGATTTGGATTTGGAACAGAGCTCTTTCTGCCTCACGTAGATGTGTAAGACAAGAACCAATGTTAGTGCCTTACTGGCTAGAAATGACCGAGAGGCACTCTAATGGTTAAGTAAGTATCATTTGAAAAGAGGAAGTACATAGGGTGAGTATGAGCAATGTAGCTCTCCGGGGTTTAGAATGTACTTTATACACATTGACTTAGCTTAGGCTCTAAGTAAGCTCGTGCTAGGCACATGCCCTAACCACTCCTTATATTAATATCATGCATGATGCACCAAGTGCCACGTAATAGCCACATGATCAAATTGTCTCCGGCCACATGATCTAGAGGCCTTTTGAACAGCTGTACAACTCTATTGAAGCCTCATCTTAATGTGATTTCCAGAAGTTAAGGAAAATAAAATCCTTAAGCATGATGGCAGAATGGCATGATTGCTAATATATGATTCACCCATTGGACGTCCCTCTGGTTTATGAATATGCTAACTTCATCCTTGTCTAGAGTTTTCTCTATTGACCATGACATTGATTTTGTGACCATTAGTATTTTGATTTTGGGCATTTAGTATATCTAGATATGCAATCAGTAGTTTGACTGCCAATATGTGGTTTATATGAGATCAACTGGCTTGTGCTATTTAGGCTGATGAAGGGAAAGAAGACTATATCTGTCGGATTATAGAAATGTTTGAAGGAACTGATGGATCGCAGTATTTTACTGCTCAATGGTACTACAGAGCAAAGGATACGGTAAAATATTGAGATTTGCCACAGTAGTATGGTCCATTTTATTGAGGATTAAATGGTGTTCTTGTGACACACTTGACACTACCTTTTGTTTGCAGGTTATTCAAAACAGTTTGAAGTCTTTAGAGCCTATTGATGAGAAGCGTGTATTCTTTTCTGAAATCAAGGATGACAACCCTTTAAATTGCCTTATTGAAAGGCTCAGGATTGCCAGGCTGCCTGCAAATGTCTGTCACTTTGGCTACTTGAAAAGTTCATTCATTTTTCTCTAGATCTTTACAAATGTGATAACTAGCCGGGTGCTTTACAGGTTGATTTATTGGCAAGGCAGGTTGCAATTTCAGATTGTGACTATTACTGTGACACAAAGTATCTAGTGCCGTATTCCTCATTTGTTAACTTGCCGCTTGGTATTGCTTCCCTTTGTGTCTTCGTTTTAAAGTAGATTATAGTTCTAATTGTCTTTGATTGGGAGAGATTATTTTGTGCCTGGGGCCTCTCCTCCACCGTTGATGTTGGGTCCATACATTTGGACTTAGGCCCTATATCGGTTTGTTAGAATAGAACTTATAGAAGGAGACGGGCAATGAATAATTTTTCCTTGATTGGAAGCACTTTATGTTGGATAAGCTGACCAAAACTTTTCCTATCGCAGAGAATGTCACTAGTGGAAGTGAAACGGAGTCAACACTTTCTAGTGACTCTGAAGTTGCAATAGCAGAGGGTGGGACAAAGATGGATTCTGAAGAAATCTCCAAACATAATGAGATTACAAAGGCAGAGATGACGCTTCTGGATCTCTACTGTGGATGTGGAGCGATGTCAACGGGCCTTTGCCTTGGTGCCAACCTTGGTGGTGTTAATCTTGTTACGGTAAGCTTAAGTTAATTGTTGATTTTCTCTTTGATATGTTTTCTTTTGGTAGTTGTAAAATCTCACAAACCAAAATAAGAAAAGGAATCACGGTTGATGTAGTCATCAATAACGTAGTGGGATAGTGAAGATGAATTACTGGGAGTGGATCTTAAATGCATGTTGCTGCCACTTCTCGTTAAAAGTTTTTTAACCGCAAGAAATGGTAGGTGTAGTACCTATAGAGGAGAAGTTGAGGGAAAATAGGCAAAGGTGGTTTGGGCATGTTTATCGTAGACCAGGATGCAATAGCTAAGAGAGCGGATAGGATAGCTTTGCATAGCAACGCTCCGGGGAGGGGATCAGGGGAAGACCCAAATTGACATTAGATGTGGTAGTGCGCAAGGATTTGAGTCTACTAGGGCTAAGTGAGCAAGCAGCACTTGACAGAGCTCAATGGAGGAAAAGGATTCATGTAGCCGACCCCAATTGATTTGGGACATAAGGCTCAGTTTGGTTTGGTTAAGAAATCAATCACCTTGCTCAATGGTGGAATTTTGCTCAAATAAAATTTGAATCTGATACGAAGGTTGTTGTAAAACCGTAAAAGCAATCAAGACAAATGTTGGTCAAGAATGTGGGATAATTCTATGATTTTGCTCAAATACAATTTGAATATGCTCTTCTTGTGGGGTCCAAGAAAGTGTCTTCCGGTTGGGTGGACAATTTACCGTCTTGTTGTTGTCGGCTCTTGGACTGTTTGTTTCCCCTTTTGGTCTTCCTAGCAATATGTTTTGAGCTGATCTCCTTGTGTATGATATGCACATATAATGTCAAATTAGGATCATTTACTTTCTTTCTACATTTTGTTTTGTTCTTTGAGTTTATTAACCTTTTTTCGATTTCTTTCTCTATGTAGAAATGGGCAGTTGATCAGAATTCAAATGCATGTAGAAGCCTCAAACACAATCATCCTGAGACTGAGGTATATCCCTCTGAAATGATTGTAAGTCTGTTCTTTTTGGTACTTGAAGCGTTGTTTCTTGACTGATTATAGTTCCTTCACAGGTGCGGAATGAGAATGCAGAAGATTTTTTGGCTCTTATAAAGGAGTGGAAAAAGCTCTGCGACTCTTTCTCCTTGATAGGAAAGGAGGCTTCGAATCAAGTAGATGATGACTGCGTCGAAGAACAAAGTGATGGCGATGATGGACCTGATGATTCCCAAGTATATGAAGTTGAAAAAGTTCTGGCAATTTGTTATGGGAATCCAAATGGGAGTAAGGAGAAGGGACTTCATTTTAAGGTGGTTGAACTTTCTGCGTAGAATGCACTAAAATTCTTTCATCAATTGAACAAAGGCTGTCAATATTTGTGTTAATTTGTTATGCTTTGCTTGATTGTGTACCAGCCTTACAAAAGGTGTTGGAAATATGTTAATACAACTTCTTATGCATTCTGGACTCGTTAAAAACAATGACAACTAAGAAATTTTCCTTAAGTTCATTATAACCTTATGAGCCTAGGCAACTTCTCTAATAATTGCCAATTTGTTTTGTGTTGGATCCTTTAGCATGTTATTAGAGCTAGGTTTTTGGAGTCTTTTGGAATAGATTCTCTTGACTGATTGCCCCTTGATTTGCACCCTAAGTGCGCCTTGTTTCGTTGTGTTCCGTATGTTATTGATCCTTTGTTTACATCTCTATGTGTGGATCAGTGGCAGGATCGTGTAGGGTGTGTTAAAGCTTGTCCCACTTTGGTTAATTATAACCTTCAAAACTGTATATGACCTTGGACGACTTCTACACTCAATGCCAATTGGTTATGAGTTTGATGCTTTAAAAGATCATCCATAAAAATCTTCATTTGGTCACACTTCAAAATACAGCGAAATTTGCAAATTATCAGTTTACGAGTCCCTGGAAAAAGTAGTTTCCATTTTCAAGTTACTTTACTTATAAGTTCTTTTTATTTTTCATTTTTATTTGTTTGGTTGTTTGCTTGATCCTATTTTGGTTTTGCATTTGCAGATCCACTGGAAGGGCTATGGTTCAGATGAGGACAGTTGGGAACCTCAAGATAGTTTGGGGTATGACACCATGACCAAAAGACCCTATACTTATTTTTGTGTTTCCATTTGTTGTAATCTTAGTACCAATGTTTTCACCAGTACTTGTAAGGAGGCGATGAAAGAGTTTGTAATTAACGGGTGTCGCTCCAAGATTTTACCTTTACCTGTAAGTTTTTAGTGCCTTAATTAATCTTGCTATCCATCTCTGATGGTTTAAAGTTGATTCTTATATTGAATTGTTTTTTCCCTGAATATCATGTAGGGTGGTGTCGATGTGATTTGCGGAGGTCCCCCATGTCAAGGGATAAGTGGATTTAATCGTTTTAGGAACTCTGAAGATCCCTTAAAAGATACGAAAAATGAACAACTTCGTGTTTTCATGGACATTGTAAAATTCTTGAAACCAAGATTTGTTTTGATGGAAAACGTAGTTGACCTTTTAAAGTTTGCTGGTGGATTTCTCGGACGATACGCTTTAGGTCGTCTTGTTGGCTTGAACTATCAAGCACGATTAGGAATTATGGCAGCTGGTGCTTATGGACTTCCCCAATTTCGAATGCGTGTCTTCATTTGGGGTGCTCATTCTTCAGAGGTGATTTAACAAGACACTAACATACTACGCCTTTGCTCATTTTTTGCTTTTAAACTTACTAAATATTTGTTTGGATGTGCAGAAATTGCCTCAGTACCCCTTACCCACACACAATGTTGTTTTGAGGGGGGGTGGTCCAACTGAATTTGAGGTAGTTTGGTATATCCATGTGTTTCCTACATTTTCAGAATGTGTGCTGATGATTTCTCTGAAAATTTTTACCCTTTCATGTATAGGGAAATGTTGTTGCTTACGAAGAAGGTCGGCGTGCTGAACTTGAGAAGGAACTTTTTCTCAAAGACGCCATTTCTGATCTCCCACCTGTATATAAGCAAATCAATTAATATTTCTTGCTTCCGTGTCTTTGTTGGTTGTGGCCTAGGCTTTGCAATTAATTTCTCTTCTTCAATTTGTTCTGAAGGTTGAGAATGATGAAGGAAGGGATGAAATGTCATATGAGGGTGGACCCATGACGAAATTTCAGCGATTTATTAGATTGGGGAAGGATGGTGAGCTAACAAAACTTTTGGCTAAACTATGCTTTTGAATATTAATTTAATTGCTAAACTTACAGTGTTTATGTAAGTGTCAACTGTTATGAAGCTTCTTGATGTGTAAGGGGTGGGAAACTTTTTTAGGGACTTAAACTACTTGACTTACCTTTATATATTATGTCTTGTCAAGCCTAAGCTCTCACAGATTCATTAGAAGAACGACTTAGATGGGTGATATTAATTAGAATTACATGGTGACGTTTTCCAACTTGTGTTTTTCACAAAGTGTGAAATTAGTTATGTGGATGTATTATTGCTCAGGCTTCCAACGTTGTATAACATTTTGTATTGCTTTAGAAACTATGTTTTCTCCCATGTCACAAATGCACGGCCTATCTTGGTTTTGAAAAATACTAGTAGCATAAACAACATTCAGAAAAATGCTTCATATGCTGCTATTTCTAATCTTTCAATTGATTGTCTTGGTAATTGGGGCTTAGGTGCGCGTTAGTTGTTTTTCATTAGCATAGGAGAAACGCTCCATATGCTGCCATTTCTAATCTTTCAGTTGTTAGTCTTTGTATCTGTGGTTTAGTTGAACGTTAGCACAAACATTGTATTCCTATTTGCTATTTTGTTTAACTAATTAATTGATGGTTCAATGCACCTATGCCAATAACATGTTATTCATCTTATGGAAAGGGTCAAAGGGGAGTTCTATTATTCAACATACTTTGCTTAATATTTGCATGAGCAAATTCCATACTTCGATATGTGTTCTTTGTTACTTGCTTATATCTACATGGTTTTCGTGTCATCCTTTGTAGAGGTTTTGAGTTGTTCAGCATCACGGTCAGAACCAATTGACCGCATTCTCTTTGATCATCGTCCTCTTAGATTGAATGATGATGATCACCAACGCGTCTGTAAAGTTCCAAAGAAGAAGGTTTTCTAACTATACATAATTTCTTTCTAGTTTTATATATCATGCATAAACATTTGAAACATCATATTCGTTCATTTCTTTGTTGTCTCAGGGTGCAAACTTCAGGGATTTAGAAGGTGTTAGGGTTGGCAGTGATAATAAAGTTGAATGGGATCCTGATGTTAAAAGGGTGTATCTGTCTTCAGGAAAGCCTTTGGTAGGACTGCTATTTTTTTGGTCATCCTTAATATTTCTGCTAGTTGCTGCCTAGACTTGACTATGTTAATGGTATTCACAGGTCCCTGATTATGCAATGACTTTTGTTAATGGTTCTTCATCCAAGTAAGGTTTCCTTTATTGTTATTTGTATTTAATTTTCCAGGCTTTTTCCCTTTTGTTTATTGAATGTTCATTATCTGAAATCATGCAGACCATTTGGCCGGTTATGGTGGGATGAGACTGTGCCGACTGTTGTTACTAGGGCAGAACCTCACAATCAGGTCACTTTCCTCTTTTCAAAATGTATAGAGCTTGTTTGTTTCCTCGCATTATACTACGGCCTAGGGGGATTAATATTACCAGGACTATTAGTCCTTGGACTAACTATCGTGGGACTATTTTAGAGTGTAATTAGTCCTATGTTTGGGAATTCATCGGATTAAATGGATGGCCTTATCCTGTGTAATCTTGTATCTCACGTTTGATTTCAAAGGATCCGAGAAAGATAATCCATCTAGCAGAGAAAATAAAAATTAATGAACTGTTTAATGATGTGGCTTGCTTTACTGATAAGATAGGAAGAGAAAGAAAGAAACTAATGTTGCTTCATTTTCCTACACGGAATTAATATCTTTAACGGTAATTAAGATTTTTTCGATGGTAATCCTATTCATCTCACTATCCCGGGATTAGAACTCCCACCTCGCCCGGGAACTCAATAGTCTTGAGCATGAGGGATCATTTGTCCAAACTACAAAAAAAAAATTAAAAAAACATAGAATTATATTCTCAGAATACCCAAACCAATCCCCATGATGTAGTACTTGAAACAAACAACCCCACACCTCATGTTTGAATGAACGGATAATATATGGATATGAAAACAAGATTTCACCAAATTAAAACCGGATAATTTGAACAAGTATGCATTCATTTTCATCTACCTAAGCCAAACATGTGAAAAGATGTTTAAGTTTTTGTAGTCGCACTTTCTTTTCCTTTCCTTCCATTTTTTCGTGTTTATTTTTCCTCATAATGCCTGGATTCAAACATGGCAACAAATATATAGGTATGCTTTCAATTTTTCACACCCAACACCTTGTCTTGATTTTTTTGTCAGGTTATATTGCATCCGGAACAAGATAGGGTTCTCACAGTGCGTGAAAACGCTAGACTACAGGGTTTTCCAGACTACTACAAACTATTTGGTGCTATTAAAGAAAGGTATTCTCTATCATGGAGGGTTATGAAGCTAATTCCCTAATTGCCTGCCTTGCATTAGATATATCATAACTGCACTGGTACATGGTCATGAAAAGTTTGGTACTTTGATCTTTTTCAAGTTTGAAAACAGCGCTATCAATCTTTTATGCGAGTGCTGATTCATTGACTAAGAAAAAGATGAGAAAAGAGTAGGTGAATGCTTCTATCTGAGTTGCATAGGGAAGCATATGATAAAAGAGTCAAAGACACAGCTAGTGGTCGATCAGTTTGGCTTTTTTTGTTCATGTCTATAGCACTGTAATCCCTTACTGTGAGAGTGCCATGTTCATTCTCTAAGAGAATCACCAGCAGATGCATTGGATGTCAAATGTCAAAAGAGCTTGAATGTCTAGATTTTAGGTGCTAAAATCTATTCTAATATAGAAAAGGAGAACCTATCTTGGTGTCCTATTTTTTTGAGATTGTGTAGACTTGCATTACACTTGGGCAAAAGAGTAAATGACTAAAAACCAACATATCATAACGACATAACCACAACTCCACAACAATCCTAAAAATATGCACACACAGTATGTGCCAACCTTCTACTCTTGAAACATCATATCATCATTAAAATTTATTATCTTTCTCTTTTCAAATTTGACATATGCATATTTTGAAAACTAGATCATGGTACAAAAGGTGATTCGGTATTAGAAGACTATTTTAGAGTACTCAACTAAGGTAGCGAAATACAAATATAGTAATAGAAGTACGTATTTTGACTGAGTGTTGAAGTGCACGATACAATCACACTCTTCAAATTGCAAAATCGACGTCTACATAAAAGTCTACATGAACTATCATTTGGTGAAATTTTCACTCGAGGCCAAGCTTTAGAAATTAAATTTTGACCTTTTAATGTGCCCTTAGCATATTCCAAGAGTGTCGCCATTGCGTCCTAGAGTATTCACAATGTGTCTAGGTAAAATAAATAAAGAAAAAATATGGACAAGTATTTGGACATGTCTAAAAAGTGTACGGAGAGTGTCCTGTTGTGTCAGTCACTGCCACTTGTCGGACACAGAGACGTGAGGCCTGTAGACATTTCAGTGCTTCTTAAGGCCTGGATATAATTGCTGGGTGTTGACGTGTTGGATTCATCCAGTTCCCTTGTCAGGAACACTAGGACACACTAAGCTTTCATATTCCTCAGTATATTGTTTTCTAGCATAAAAAGCATTTACAAGGTATCAGGTCATTTTACGTGTAATAAGAGAGTTTTCTTTATTTAGTTCCATACTTCATAAAGGTAAACTCAAACAATAATATGCTTCTTAGTAGAATTTTCTACTAAACTTCCATATTTCTCAGTATATTGTTTTCTAGCATAAAAAGCATTTACAAAGTATCAGGTCATTTTACGTGTACTAAGAGAGTTTTCTTTATTTAGTTCCATACTTCATAAAGGTAAACTCAAAACAATAATATGCTTCTTAGAAGAATTTTCTACCTTAAGATGTTCGACAAATATCTTATATTGACTACTTGGATAGATTTAGCCAACATTTTTATAAAAATTGTGTCCATTTTTGTTTCCTTGCCTGAAAGCTCTGTTGTGTTAGTACCAAACTCATTGTCTAATGAACATGGATAGGGGAAATTTTTTATGTTCCACCGTAGTAACTTGTTTTATAATGGAATAAGTGGCTTTTAGATGCATAGAACATTTATTGTACATGATTGTCTCACTATCTTGTGTATAGAGCCTTTAACATCTATTTTACCGTTGGCTCTATGTTATTTACCAAAATGTGATTTGACAAATCTACTACTCCTAAGTGCCGAAGTTGTGCATTTGAACGATAGTGTACCAATGGCTGTTAATGTGCCACTTCAGATGGTAAATAGAAAGCGAGAAAGTACTGACATGTACATACGACTTCACTTAACCGTGCCTAAATGTGTCAAGACACATATGGTACAACACTTTCTGGATTTTTAGTTTATCTTTTAGTCTAATATGCTAGGGACACGTTAGAACACGTTTAGAAGGTGCTAGGACAAGTTGGGACACATTTGGAGATTAAGATCTCTACATCATTCAATGTAGCAGAGGAAGATGCAAACTGTCTCATCGCGACTCGCTATCGGCTTCTGCAGATTGATCAGCCCTGCTAAACGTTTCGTTTTGGGACCTGCTGTGGAGCGGAAATGCCTCTTTGCTAATACTGCCTGAAAAACGAAGTCGAATAGTCAAAGAATCGAAAAATTAGTTTTTTATTTATACGTTATTATAGGCTGTCAGAAAGATGCTCGGAAACGACATCAAAGCCAGAAAGAGCACCTCTGGATACCGCGAATACATCATTCTATTATGGCCGTGTGCTATGCCATGTCAGTCCTTGTTCTTTTGAAATGTGTTCAGGTCCGTATTTGTATATGTGTTTCTTTATCATAAATGAGCCCTTGGTTTTTCGATCTAACATTATTCCAACATACTTACTTGCCGATCCAAGATCCAGAACGAAAGTCCCATCCAAACTCATTTCATACAACATTCCTGCACCATTTGCAGTCACAGGCGCAGACAAAACAAATAACCCTGTCCTTTGAATTAACTTTGTTTTTTTTGGTACTGTAAGTTTAGATTAGAAAGTAATAACCTTGTTTTTTTTTTTTTTTTGATTTAACATTGTTTTTTGGGTAATCTAAGTTAAAACTTTATGGATGCTGCAGGTACATCCAAGTAGGGAATGCAGTAGCTGTACCAGTTTCGAGAGCGTTAGGATATGCCCTAGCTATGGCGGTTCAAGGCTTAAGTGGTGACGAGCCTGTATTCACTTTACCCAAGAAATTTCCTGCAATGCATGAAATTGATGATTCTCCTGTTGTAGTGGATGATCTTCTTTAGTAGTTGTAATTCCATACATTATTAATCTTTTATTGAGTTTTCGCCAACTGTTGTATACATTGTTGGAACTGTGTCTGTATATTTATTTATTTTTTCTCATTTATGTCAAACAAATAATCCCCAGAGGACTTGGGGTTTGAACAAGGTGGCACAAAATTTGGCAAGATTGATTGGTAATTGTACTTGGGAATTTACTCCCTATTCTAAGCTGTTAGGTCCTTTTAAGGAATATGACTGCTGCTCCTGCTGGTGTAATCGTGTTATTACCTGCTCCTTTTGTTTCAAAATATATTTTTTGGTTTGCAAAATAGAGATTTTCAAGAAAATTTTAAAACAATTTCAATAATTTATTACTAGATGTTAATGAGTTCCTTTTAATTTATGAAAAAAGTTTAGATATTCAGGACAAACTTCACTAGTCGCACATTGTCAAATGGTTTAGACGATATAGATTGCCCCCGATCCGTAATTATCGGTACATAAATCTGTTTAGTTTGTAGGAGAAGAATTTGGATGCCGAGCGGGTAGGGGTAGCGTGGTGCCGAATGTGTAATACCGTAGATTTGGGGCATAGAGTGTTTAGTCCCACTTTGGAAGTCTGCAGAGATGATTTGATTTGGGAGTAGAGTGTTTTAGTCCCACTTTAGAAGTCTACATGGGTGATTTCAGTGGGCCGGTTGTCCTTTTTGTTATCCATCAATCTAGAGGTAACTTTGTACCCCGTGAAGGCAACTGACCGATGAATTTCTTCCAATCTCTCATATGTGGTTTCCGACTTTGCTAAGAAATCCCTCAAGTTTGAATGATATTTGGCGGAATATTAGTAATGCTGCTTTGGTTGCAATCAGCATGGTTACATTGCTGCGTTTACATCAAGTACAGTAGCTTTTAAGAACAAGTACAGCTTGTAAGTAGAACTCCCATAGAAGCAAGAAAATTTGCTAACGAGAACAAAGGGATAGCCAAGTGGTAAGGCTTCCCTTTACTCGAAAAAAGACCTGGGTTCAATTCTCATTGTGGGGTTTCACTCCGACCTTCTTGCTTGTACTAAAAAAAAGAGAAAATTTGTTAACAACTGGAATGCAATGACTTGTACCTTATTTTGTCATTCCACCGATAGCTATTAATGGCCCGTTTGTCGTGCGAATAAGAATTTGTGGCATGAGAGAAGAGGTTGGATTAGAAGCGAATATGGTATAGGGGCATAAATAGAGATTGAGAAGCCATACTAGAAAATGTCAAACTCGTAGCGCCCAAAAAAGCCTTGTTTAAAGGAATGTCGGAAAGCTTTGTTTCTGTGTTTGTCTTGTGTCTCTTTTTTACTTTCCCTTTTGCATTTTGCTGCAGTTTTGTTAACTTTTTCTTTGAGTTCCTATTGGATCCAATGAGCGATTCCCATGTGAGCAACACAAATTAGAATTCCACTTTTATAGGGGGGAAAAGAACCAAACATCTTTCTCATCCTGTCCTCACATTTTTAATGCTTCTGTAATCATGATTTAGATATGTAATCGTCTCATGTTTGCACAAACGTGAACTGATTACGGTGGCTGTCAACTTGCGGGGGGAAAAAAAAGAAAGTCTCCTATTCAGAAGTCAAACATGTTTTGCCAATTGCATGCGCTTTTTTTTGGGAGACAGTATCTTCTCCGGTTCTTAATTTGGACTAGCCTAGCTAACCTACCGAAAACACTATTTAGAAGTCAAACATGTTTTGCCAATTGCATGCGCTTTTTCTTTGGAGATCATATCTTCTCCGGTTCTTAATTTGGATTGACCTTGCCAACCTACCGAAAACACCCATGATGGGTTCCGTGTCATTGATCTGAACCATATATTGAATAAGTTTTGATGTGTGCGTACTTCATTACTTTAAAATAAAACAAGATGACATGATGTCGAAAACTGTCTGATTACATCCCATATTGGGTGAACAACACAAAAGTGCATGTACGCCGTACGGTACCCTGTCTTTTTAGCCAAAGAATATTGTCCTGTCACGCAATACCATTATCTTTAGAAGACCCTTAGGGCCCGATTGGATGCGGGATAGGTTTTGGTGGGATTAAATAGTAAGGGGATAAGATAGTAAGGGGTATTAGTTAGTAAGGGTGGCCCCACGTTAATGTGACATTTATGGAGGGGATTAAATAGTACGTGATTTGGATGAATTTGTGACAAGGGGGGATAAAGTTGGGTGGATGATGTAAAAACCCAGCAAATGACTTATTTGCCCTTGTGCATGAGTTATATTAGATATTACGATAAAATAAATACATAAATACAAGACTAATTAAATTAATTATACTTTTC
>JAXBDA010008694.1:0-14199 GCA_036023075.1 Gaultheria prostrata
TATATATATACGGAGGCTATGTATATATCTTGCTGAGTGAAGTTCGGTGCCCATATTTATTTTTGTTTATCCCTATCTGCACATTTTAAGTAATATCATACGCATAGATGCCATCTATGCTTACTAGGTTTTCCTTGCTTTTTGAAATATTTTCTGCTCTGCTAATTCTGTTTCCTTCCGTGGCTTTACAGCTTGTAAAAGACTACCAAGCATGGGCTTCTGGAGATACATCAAGGCAGCCCCTTAGAATTGGTGAAATCTAGGATTGCAAAGATGGGTATTGAACTATTGATGATGTGTGTGTTGCACTGTAGAAAGACAGTACTGCTACAAGAACCGAACCGGCCAGAAATCAAACCGGAAAAAGAGGAACCGAACTGGGAACCAGACCGGTTACTTAAAATCCGGTTCCGGTTCCATATCATTCCAGAACCGATTTTATTCGATTCTATGAAAAGTCCTTCAGAACCGGACCGAACCGGACCAGTTACACCCTTAGTCTGGACCTTGGAAAGGGTTGGTCCGGACCAAAGATGATGCGGTTGTGCGAATGCTTTAATTATTTGCAAGTTTCATGGGACTGGAGGGACAACGTTTGCCTGTGTATCAATCCAAATTTTTTTGAAATGACATTAGAAGCTTGTCATCTCAAAAATTACTAACCTATTAAGAGCATCTCCAACAATCAAGCCATCCCCGCCTAGGATCCACCACTGGCGAGTTTCGCCGGAAAATCGACACCCAACAGTCTCGCCATGGACCTCGCCACAGGCGGCGAGGTTTGGAGAGAGAAAGTGAACTCGCCATAGCCTCCTCTCTCTCTCTCATCTTGCGCCGGGAAAATCAAATCGCCGGAGGAGTGATCGTATAAAATTGCTTTGATACCATAGGGTTGTAGGTCTCGTCGAGGCGAGTTGAATGGTGTAAGAATCATTGTCAGAAAAGTTTACCGGAGGTCGCACGCGCCGGTATAAAACGGCGCGTGTAAGCGAGTGAGATGCACTCGCAGCGTGTGAGATGCATGCGCCCGTTTGGTTGAGCCTAAAGGCGAGGCTGTTGGGCGCCAGAGCTTTTGGGTTGCTCGCCAAACCATTTTTTTGGGCCAAGATGGCGAAAATTTCCCATAGTCTCCTGGAGATGCTCTAACCCGCCCATTATGACTAATTTCATAAGTAGTTTGCGTTTGATTGAACGCAGAAGGATTGGGTCCTTGTGTTTTGTATTGGAATAAATTAGGAATGTTGGAATTAGAATAAATTAGGAATCCCGAGATTTGTAGAATCACGGGTACAAATCTCGGGTTATTTTGGCCTTGATTTGTTTCTTATTTTTTGTTGTTTCCATAATTCTTCTTTCCTTCCTTGTTCACCAATCAATAGTATAAATATATGTGGCTATCTCTCTTTGGAGTTAAGTCAATTATACAGAAAGTCATCTCATCTAATTCTCTTCTGGACCTTTGGGTCAGTATTGATACCCTGCGTTTGATCTTATCTGTAACTTTTATTCTTCTTGTTTATGTAAAGATTTTTTTTTTTTTTGGACATCTTATAAGTTTAATCAGTTCTAATTTCCCTCCAAAAATTCAACACAAGCAATTTCATTTTCTCTGTCAGGGCATCCGTCAAAATCTATGGCGCGTACGTCTTCATCGTTACAACGTTGATTGCACTACTCCTGTTGAAGTATACGAACGATAAAGAATTTGAAGCACACCTGGATAGCATCCTAACCTTTGTCATATTAATGTTCACCTACTTCTTAGCTGAGGAGGGCAAAATTTTAACCAAAAACTACGGTGGAAATTGTTCGACAATATTTGGCCCTGTTAGTCGCATTTCGGCAGCTATTTCATTGGTTTCCGTAGTGGTGACTTTTTTGCCATCGTCAACCAGTTCCAAGATCATGTACATCATCTGGGTGATTTTGCTAGCAATAGTGGCTGTATACTTATGTAAGGCCATATACCAGTGGTTCTACCGCAAGTTTGTAGCTCCGGTTGTGCGAGTGCTTCAATTATTCGCAATTTTCATGGGACTGGAGGGACAACGTTTGCCTGTGTATCAATCCAATACTAGGCACAACTTTGGAAATTCAAATGACCCAGATAAGTGTGCTTTGACAATGGTTAAGCTGTGAGCGGTTTTGGTAGTAGTCAATAGGATCTATAATAAACCAAACCCAGTTGAATGAGGCTGAGGCTTCTTTGTTTACTTTTGTTCCCCTTAATAGAGGGCTTAGTGTTTGCGTGATTGTAAACTTATGCCTGGTTGATAAAATAAAACTTAGCTATGGAGTAGTTTGTAACTCTGCTGCCACATAATTGTGGTAGGAATGTTATATGTACTGTGTTAACTATAGACCTGACTGGAAGGCTTTCTTCTTCTGCACAAATTTTAAGCTCTTAAACCTGACTACTTTGAGGTTCCCACACGACTGATCGGAGTCGTTCAATTTTTTTTAAATATTTTTTAAGGGTTCCTAACAAAAATCAGCTCAATCGGATCTCGGGAAAGGCTTGATAAGTTTGTTAAAATTTTGGTCCGTTTGATTCACCATTCAGGAATTGAAACCAATTGATTCAATGATTCCCTTGAATCTTGATAGCGATGTCAACTTCGGAATTTTTTTGAACAACAATTTGGAGAACTACGCACAAGGTAGCCCACTCAATCGCATACCAGCCACACCCACGCGTGTGGTAGGTTCCACACGAGTGATCGGAGTCGTTCAATTTGTTTAAAATAATTTTTTAAAGATATGTGGTAAAAAATCGGCTCAATCAGATCTTGGGAAATGCTTGATAAGTTTGTTAAAATTTTGGTCCGTTTGATTCACCATTCAGGAATTGAAACGAATTCATTCAATGGAATCTTGATAGCGATGTCAATTTCGGAATTTATTTGAATAACAATTTGGAGAACTACCCACAGGGTAGCCCACTCAGTCGCATACCAGCCACACCCACGCGTGTAGTAGGTTCCACACGAGTGATCGGAATCGTTCAATTTGTTTAAAATAATTTTTTAAAGATTTGTGGTAAAAAATCGGCTCAATCAGATCTTGGGAAATGCTTGATAAGTTTGTTAAAATTTTGGTCCGTTTGATTCACCATTCAGGAATTGAAACGAATTCATTCAATGGAATCTTGATAACGATGTCAATTTCGGAATTTATTTGAATAACAATTTGGAGAACTACCCACAGGGTAGCCCACTCAGTCGCATACCAGTCACACCCACGCGTGTAGTAGGTTCCACACGAGTGATCGGAGTCGTTCAATTTGTTTAAAATAATTTTTTAAAGATTTGTGGTAAAAAATCGGCTCAATCAGATCTTGGGAAATGCTTGATAAGTTTGTTAAAATTTTGGTCCGTTTGATTCACGATTCAGGAATTGAAACCAATTCATTCCCTCGATAGCGATGCTTCGGAATTGAAACCAATTCATTCCCTCAAAGATATAACTAGCACTCCTATATAGCACAGAAAGTCTCGGGGCAATTTCAAGGGAAAACGGCCACCTCTCCCTCAATAAAACCGCGCCACTGTAGTGTTTTCCACCATCCTCTCTCCTCAGAAAACAACAAGAAAACAAAGCCGTCGGAAAATGGAAAACAACGAAGATCAATTCGTACGCGGTGAAAATATAATGCGACGTCGAAGGAGGGTGATGGTGGGCGGCCGCCGAAGTCGTACGAGTACTCAACTGGTCGGCCGCAATCCCCATAACAGGTTAGTATACTCCAATTATAAACTATGTATGTGATGTTGTCTGTTAGCTGTATATATGTATGATCTTTTATTGGCTCGAGCATCTCCTCCAATTTTTTCACAACGAAACCAAAAGTCTCGGCCTCTTTTTTTTATTTTTTGGTAAGTAAAGTCTCGGCCTCTTAACGGAATGAAGCTCAGCGAGCTCGCATTCATCAAAGTTCCTCACGTTTCGCATTACGAAATCGCCGTAGGTTGTTCGCCTTGACTAGACGATCCCCGTCGTGGTGGTCCGACATCTTTAATACGTCGGAATTCACATCACGCGCGGGATTTCGAGGGATTAAATTTTCCAAAGTCACATGGAGCCAGTGTGTTGTTCGCCTGGACTAGATGATCCGATTCGTGGTGGTCCGACATTCTTACGACGTCGGAAGTCACATCACGCGCCGGTACTAGATTTAGCAAGCGCGACAGGAGGTTGTCTGTCACGTATATATGTACTCCGTATGATCTTCATTTTCTTTTTTTTCAAAGGTTTTTTTAAGGGTATTACACGACCAGTAAATCATAGTAGATAGTTTTATTTAGTTGTTGTTGTTTTTGGTGGTGGTTGTTTTATTTAGTTTGTGGTGTTGTTAGCGATTGTAAACTCTTATGATTTAATATAATTCTCTTTATTCATTAAAGAAAAAGAGAGTTTTATTAAGAGCAACCAAAGGGATATTAATTAACATTACCAGTTGTTAAAAAAACAAAACAAAAAAATGACCAGACAAAAATGTAGAATAATTTATTTCAAAGGGCTCACAATTGAGGTCACTACGAGGTATAGTGACTTGAGCCAAGTCGCTACTAGGGTGTAGCCGTGTAGCTTGTACTGTCCGACTCAGCGTGATCATGAAAAAAAATACAATAAGTCTATGTGCACACCAAAATATATAGAGAATCCAGGGACACCGCCATGTAGGATGGTGTGCCTGGAGTGTGTCTCTTTTGCTATGTACGTACATGTATTTATAAAATATTATAAGAACACAATTATCCGGATATAACACGGAACAAAACTTTTTACATATACGTAGGTCT
The DNA here is from genome assembly GCA_036023075.1 of Gaultheria prostrata. Classification (NCBI taxonomy): domain Eukaryota; kingdom Viridiplantae; phylum Streptophyta; class Magnoliopsida; order Ericales; family Ericaceae; genus Gaultheria; species Gaultheria prostrata. Next base: position 4,803 of record JAXBDA010008694.1, read on the forward strand.
CATACACATTTATTAAGAGAGATCCACATGTATGTGGGAAGCTCTGTTCGATTATATCCGGATGTCCGGATGGTTTGTTCCTTAGCATTGTATATTACTTATTCTGCGTGTCCTGAGAACATACATTTATTGGCCCCGTTCCACTAATTCAAAAAGCCAAAAGCCAGCGTTTTGCGTTTTTCGAGACAGGTCATCCCTTCACAATACATCAAATAAAAAATCATAAAAAGCCAACGCATTTTTCGAGCTCTCACATAAAAAAGCCAAAAAACCAAAAAAGCCAAGTTAGCATGGTAAAAAATCCGTAGACTCAGGGAGTTAACACATCGGGTATGTCCTAGATTTCATTCATTCTTCCCATTGCGCGCTCTGAAGAGGATGAAGGGTGCAATACGAATACTTGACTGATGAATATTTATGGTTTCTTAAGTGTGGAATTTGGAAAATGATTGGAGAAGATAAAATTCCCTAGGCATGTTCTATATACATGTGTAATAAACAAGGTCATCGCCTCTCCCAAAAACAAAGAAAAAAGGTTTGCATCTTGTTCTGGCATGGCATAGGCACGGATTGTGGCGGGCCATTGGCTAGGCCAGCTGAGGATTTTTTAAAATAGCATGACACAATTATTTAATGGGCCGGAAGTAGTATGAACCGTCTATGATCGAAGTTGCCCGAAAATATAGGAAAGTATATGAATCGATTAATCAGAGAGAGGAAGGAAAAAGAGAGATGAAGTTTCGCGTTGGAGAGTGATTTTACGTTATAAAAAATAGAGTCTTTTATAGGCTTATGTTGCATCTCTCCCTAAAAGTCACAACTCTTGGGGATTACACATTTTAATAAAGAGACACCTATTTAAATGGTGACTCTTGGATTTGAATTAAAATAACTAATAATAAGTTTAAAACTTAAATATTCCAACAATCCTCCACAAGTTTTAAACTTTAAAGAAATACTATAGATATGGAAAATCATGGGCAACTATTATATTGAGCAATAGGTGTAGGTGTCTTTCGGACTTGAACCTCACTTAGTGTTAACAGTTTTCCTCTGAAGAGTCATAGTGAACTAAGTCTTGAACTTGACCCTTTGAGCCAGAGTTCAACATGTCACACACACAATACCGATATCAGACAAGGTTCGCGGGTTAGCGCTATTATGGCCATGCGCTGATCTTGATTCTCATGAGAGTTTTTAGAGAAAATAGCCCAATTCTCATGGTCGCGGCCTCACGACGGCTCTCACTTAGGTGAATCCTCCAAGGATAGAAATGACGGAGGTCTATTCCGCAACAATATAAGCGCCTTGGATTCATTCAGGGTTAAACCCTTTCCTTAACCAGTCATATTTACATCAGCACTAATGCCTTAGGGATGAGCAAGAGTAAGCTATTCTTTTTCTCATTTATTAAAAGTGCTGGAATTACAAGTCACGCAGTACGGATTGTTTCTACCCATTGAACCTCCTTCATGGGGTTCCCAATCACAGAGGTTGGGTAACCTCCCTATGTGACTTCTTTTGGGCTTATGCCCATCCCCCTCGACAAATGTATTTTATGTAAAGGATCTAGCACGCGCTAGACCAGAGGCTACTACTCCTCTTAGGAGTTAAACAATTTACTCATATATGCCTCAGTAATTGGCTTCTCAAGCCTTATTCTCCTTTGAACTTAGGAGTTTGATCTTTAAGCGCTAACTTTCACGGGTCCATACTCGAGAACTCTTTAAGAAGTGTTGACTCATACTCTATCTTGATTCATGCCGGCTAGTGCACCTATAAAATTCCTAAACACAATTCTCCAATACAAAAATAATTAGTACAGAATTTTCTCAATAAGAGAAAGGTAAGCCAGCATCCAAAGTAGTCGCACCACAAAACCATAAATAATTCCCTCACTAGGATGTACGCATGATGTCTCGGATAAGATTTTCCACTATTATAACCGAAACACAGAGAAAATGCACATTACCCCCACATTACTCATCTTCCTTAATAAATATGTGTATCCCCACATAACTATTGTTCCTTACAAGTAAACTATGTAAAGACTAACGAGTCACAAAGAAATATAATTTAAAACATGTTTACACAAGCAAAATCTCAGAAGGGAATTAGAACCCCATATATCTATCTTTCTCAAAATAAAGCCTCATGATATCTTTTTCACAACTCCATGATAATTAAAGATAATTAAAAACAAAGCATCTGAAATAATCTCAATGGAAATCCAATAAGGATTAAGCGCAATACTGCATATCCCAGAAAGTCTTAAACCACAGACATTGTCACAATCATCATTCTAAAATTATAAGCAAAATTACTCTTCTAGTCTCAATATCACTTTCAAGTCAATAGAAATGAAATGGTGCTTAAATAAAGTTTTGAAGCTTTCTTGAAAACAATAATCACCCATATTCCCCCACAAGATTCAAAACTTTGTAACATAATGAAAACAATAGCATAAGAAGTATGAAAACATCAAAATAAATTTTGTAATAAAAAAAAAATACTAGTAGAAGGATTTAAAATATACCATTAGTAGCAGGAAACTACAATGAATATATCCTCCATGAAGTTTTTTTCCTTTTCCCGTCGTGGAGTGAAGTTTAGATCAAACCCACTTTGATATTAAATTAATATTAATCAATATGGACAGAACGGGATTCTAATATCTTACCACTAGTTTATATCCAAATAGCAAATACACAAAAAAAAATTGAAGTCCTTCCGTTTGAACTATTTTTTTTCCAGTCTCAAACAGATTGTCTCTTTCCAATACATAAAAAAAAAAAAAACATAGGAGTATCATGTCCAAGAAAGAAGTAGTCACACTCCTTCGTTTTAAACGGTTATATCTCTTCCTATAAACTCAAGAGGCATACCTTTTGGATTAAACTCAAGGGTCACACGACTCACACCCGATTGAATGGCAACGCCTATTCAAAAAAGCTGCCGCCAAGAATGAGTAATGAATTGTTCGCTGTCCTAAAGTTGCTATTGCCTCCCCACGCAAGGGTATTGACGAACAATCAACAACTCCAAGATACAATCCAAGTCACGGCCAAGCCTTCTCGATGTTTGCGTCCACTGGAAGTAGTATGAACCGTTTATGATCAAAGTTGTCCGAAAATATAGGAAAGTATATGAATCGATTAATCAGAGAGAGGGAGGAAAAAGAGAGATGAAGTTTCGCGTTGGAGAGAGTGATTTTACGTTATAAAAAATAGAGACTTTTATAGGCTTATGTTGCATCTCTCCCTAAAAGTCACAACTCTTGGGGATTACACATTTAAATAAAGAGACACCTATTTAAATGGTGACTCTTGGATTTAAATCAAAATAATTAATAATAAGTTTAAAACTTAAATATTCCAACAATTTTAAAATAGCATGGCACAATTATTTAATGGGCTGGCACGACACGACACGACACGAAGCATAGTAAACACAAAAATAAATGGGGAAGACCTGCACAACATGGCCTATTCGACATCTATAGCTAGGTAATAGGTTTATGACTTTGGGCCCTATGAGTCGACATTGACACCACTGTATTTGAACATGTTTGTAAGTTTTATCCGTACTCGAACATGTTGCTGCTTCTTCTTCTTCTCAATGATATACAAGGTTTTTTTGGCCGTCTTATAAGAGTATGAAATCGGCTTCATTTTCTGTGACAGTGAAAGAATCCAAGAATCAATTTCATCCACAACATTCCATGTCATGTACGCCTTCTTCATTGCAACGTTGGTTGGCCTACTCCAGATAATGTACCAAAACAAGAAATCTTTGCCATTTGAAACACACCTGACTAGCATCGGAACCTTTTTCACATCACTGTGCGCTTACTGATTAGCTACGGCAAGCGCAAGTTTGACCAAAAACTACAGGGCCACCAATCGTTCGAAAATCTTTGGGAATGTTAGACTGATATCGGGAGGTATTTCAATGGTTTCCTTGGCACTGCTTTTTCTGCCATCCTGGCTCAGTCCCATGATCATGGTCATCATTTGGGCCATTTTGTCTTCAATTGTGGCTCTATGTTTATGTAAGACCATGTACGAGTGGTTTTACAAGAAGATTGCAGTTGCAGTTGAGCAAGTGCGTGAATTATACAGAAGTTTCAGGGCACATAGATTGATGGAACAACAAAGTTTGCATGTGTAAGCTAAATTAGTTACCCTTGTACGCTTTCATATCAAAGGTCAATCTTCACCACTTATTCTCCTGAATGAGGGTTTCGTTGTTTATTATTGGTCACTCTTAATAGCGCTACTAGTTTAGCTTAATATATTGGGCTTGGTGTGATTGTGAACTTAGATTCTGTTTGATGTAATTTGAATGTTTTTACTCTTAATAGCCTTAATGTCATAAGTGTTGACGATGTCGAGTGATATGGATCTTTTACGTTATCAATGTTGTGTAATTAAAACTTAAAGCTAAAGTGAATGCTTGAGATCTATACTGACATTGTTTACATTTTGCTAAGGTTTATTTACTTATTTATTTTTGAACTGCCACTAAGGTTTATTTTATCACAAGAATATTGTTGGAATTGTGCCTTGAATTTGGCAAAGGGGAAGAAGATTGTGAACAGAAGGTTCAGGAGCGCTACACCAAGCTACCGAGAGCTTACCGAGCGCTTAACCATAAATGGTGTAGCGCTACCGAGAGTACAACTCTCGGGCGATTTAGGGCTTTAGTCTTCTTTTCGTACTTTCTTATAAATAGGAGCTTTGTGGCCTCCTAGGGTTTGGTCTTTAACTCTTGGGATTGGATATTAGGGTTTTTGCTTGTCTCTTTCGTGTTCTTGAGACTTTGTCCCTAGATATCTTTTGGGTGTTTCAATTGGAGTTACGGGTATAGCCGGCTCTTTGTATTCTCTCCCGTTCATAGTGAATCCTCTATCACTCTTCGCCCATGGACATACCTTTAGAGCTTTGTGCTTTGGGGGGAACCACGTAAATCTTTGTGTCCTTGATTTTCGCTTGTTGGTTTGTTTTCTTTTACTTCGTGCCGTGTCAAAACAAATATGAGCACCATCAAAGATATCTACAGCATATGTTGGCCGTTTTCGAGCACGTGCCCGACGTTAGTCTATACCATATATGTGAGAGAAGAACCCGAGAAGTCCTTTTACCGAGTGCACCATTTTGCGAGGAAAATGTTGAAGGGTATTGAACTTCACACCCCTCTTTTCAACACTTGCAACCCCCCATTTGTTTTATTAGGGTGAAATTACTAAAATACCCTTCCATTTTATAATCCCTTGGGGGTGTAGATGTTGAAATGAGGGGTATTTCAGTAATTTCACTCTAATAAAAATAAAAAGAGGGTGCAAGTTTTGAAAATAGGGTGTGAAGTTCAATTCCCAATGTTGAATTGTCAAACATATGAATTTCCTCACAAATGATTTTCCTCGCAAAATCGTTCACCATTTTGCGAGGAAAATACACGTATGAATTATCTCGCAAAAGGGTTCACTCATTAGCAACAAGTGAAAATTTCTCGCAGAAAAGAAGCATTTTAGCGAGAAAACAAAAATTTTGGATGCAAAAAGCAATCGGAGACTATTTGTGAGGAACCGGCGACGAATGAAAATTCCTCGCAAAAAATCTTTTGTGAGGAAAATTTGGTATTTAGCGAGGAATTTATTTCCTCGCAAAAAGCTTGATTTCTTGTAGGCATGCCAACAACTTTAAGGGCTTCCGTGGCTAATACAAAAGCATCCAACGATCAGATTGTCATTTTCGATTTAGACCTATAGTCAAACCAAAGCCATCTCTCTCTTTTCTTTCCATTGTTCATAAAGCAAGCCAATATCACCAAAAGCCATTTAAACCCACCACATCTCCCCTCTCACCATTTCGTTCCTTCCACTTTGGAACGTATGAAAACAATGTACAACCCACCATTTTAGTATGAAAAGTCTACCTGCTGCACATCTCAAACTTATTTAAACCCACCATTCCATCTTGCCTCTCCCCAGAAAAAAACAACGTACAAAACAAAAACAATCATCGGCAAATGGAAAACGTAATGCGACCTCGAAGGGGGCTGATGGTGGGCGGCCGCCGAAGTCACCAAACAAGTACTCAACTTCTAACCTGCCATCCCCATAACGGGTGAGTATAGTGTTATAAAGATGTGTTTATTGAAGAAGAATACACCCTACTTTTCATCTCCAGACTATTGCGAATGAAGCCTTTTAGCGAGGAAACAAATTTTGGAACCAAAAAACAATCGGAGACTACCCATTTGCGAGGAACTGGCGACGAATGAAAATTCCTCGCAAAAAACCTTTTAGCGAGGAAATTTGGTATTAGTGAGGAACTTATTTCCTCACAAAAAATGTTTTGCGATGAAAAATTGGTGTTTAGCTTGGAATTTATTTCCTCACAAAAGCGGCTTGAATTATTTCCTCGCAAAAGCCATGCCAAAAACTGTAGGGGCTTTCGTGGCTGATCAGACTGTCATTTTTGCCCCAATTTAAGCCTTCCACATCTCGCCTCTCACCATTTCGTTTTTCCACTTTGGAACGTATAAAAACAATGTACAACTAGAGGTGTCAAACGTGCCCGCCGTGCCGCTTTTCTTCCGTGCCAACCGTGCCCGTTTACATAATCGTGCCGTGCCGTGCCATTTTTCTTCATTCATGTCGTGTCGTGCCGTGCTGGCCCATTTGCTTAATCGTGCTGTGCCGGCCCGCTTACCAGATAATGTACCAAAACAAGAAATCTTCGCCATTTACAGATAATGTACCAAAACCACTTTAGGGGCATTCGTGGCTATTACAAAAGCATCCAACGATCAGATTGTCATTTTCGATTTAGACCTATAGTCAAACCAAATCCATCTCTCTCGTTTCTTTCCATAGTTCATAAACCAAGCTAATATCACAAAAAGCCATTTAAAGCCACCATATCTCGCCTCTCACCATTTCGTACGAAAAGTCTACCTGCTGCACATCTCAAACCTATTTAAACCCACCATTCCATCTTGCCTCTCCCCAGAAAAAAAACAACGTACAAAACAAAAACAATCATCGGCAAATGGAAAACGTAATGCGACCTCGAAGGGGGCTGATGGTGGGTGGCCGCCGAAGTCGCCAAACAAGTACTCAACTTCTAACCCGCCATCCCCATAACGGGTGAGTATAGTGTTATAAAGATGTGTTCATTGAAGAAGAAGAAACCCTACTTTTCATCTCCAGACTATTGCGAATGAAGCCTTTTAGCGAGGAAACAAATTTTGGACCCAAAAAATAATCGGAGACTACCCATTTGTGAGGAATCGGCGACGAATGAAAATTCCTCGCAAAAAACCTTTTAGCGAGGAAATTTGGTATTTAGTGAGGAATTTATTTCCTCACAAAAAACGTTTTGCGAGGAAAAATTGGTGTTTAGCTTGGAATTTATTTCCTCACAACAGCGGCTTGAATTATTTCCTCGTAAAAGGCATGCCAACAACTGTAGGGGCTTTCGTGGCTGATCAGACTGTCATTTTTGCCCCAATTTAAACCCTCCACATCTCGCCTCTCACCATTTCGTTTCCTCCACTTTGGAACGTATAAAAACAATGTACAACTAGAGGTGTCAAACGTGCCCGCCGTGCCGCTTTTCTTCCGTGCCAACCGTGCCCGTGTCCGTTTACATAATCGTGCCGTGTCGTGCCATTTTTCTTCATTCGTGTCGTGTCGTGCCATGCTGGCCCATTTGCTTAATCGTGCCGTGCCGGCCTGCTTACCAGATAATGTACCAAAACAAGAAATCTTCGCCATTTACAGATAATGTACCAAAACCACTTTAGGGGCATTCGTGGCTATTACAAAAGCATCCAACGATCAGATTGTCATTTTCGATTTAGACCTATAGTCAAACCAAATCCATCTCTCTCGTTTCTTTCCATAGTTCATAAAGCAAGCTAATATCACAAAAAGCCATTTAAAGCCACCACATCTCGCCTCTCACCATTTCGTACGAAAAGTCTACCTGCTGCACATCTCAAACCTATTTAAACCCCCCATTCCATCTTGCCTTTCCCCAAAAAATAACAACGTACGAAATAAAAACTATCATCAGAAAATGGAAAACGTAATAGGACCTCATAGGGGGCTGATGGTGGGCGGCCGCCGAAGTCGCCTAACAAGAACTCAACCTCTTGCCCGCCATTCCTATAACGGGTGAGTATAGTTTTATGAAGATGTGTTCACTGAAGAAGAATAAACCCTACTTTTCATCTCCAGACTATTGTGAATGAAGCCTTAAAGAACCTTTTGAGAGGGAATTTGGTATTTAGCGAGGAATTTATTTCCTCACAAAAGAGGCTTGATTTATTTCCTCGCAAACGCATGCCAACAACTTTAGGGGCTTCCGTGGCTGATCAGATTGTCATTTTTGCTCCCATTTAAACCCACCACATCTCGCCACTCACCATTTCGTTATTTCCACTTTGGAACCTATGAAGACAATGTACAACTAGAGGTGTCAAACGTGCCCGTCGTGCCGCTTTTATTCCGTGCCCGTGCCAGTGCCCGTTTACTTAATCGTGCCATGTCGTGTCGTGCATAATCGTGTCATGCCGTGCCGTGCCGTGCCGGCCCATTTACGCAATCGTGTCGTGCCGTGCCGTGTCGGCCCGCTTACCAGATAATGTACCAAACCAAGAAATCTTCGCCATTTGAAACAAACCTGATTAGCATCGGAACGTTTTTCACACCACATAATGTACAAAAGCCATCTCTCTTTTTTCTTTCCATTGTTCATATAGCAAGCCAATATCACAAAAATTCATTTAAACCCACCACATCTCGCCTCTCACCATTTCGCTCCTTCCACTTTGGAACGTATGAAAACAATGTACAACCCACCATTTTCGTATGAAAAGTCTACCTACTGCACATCTCAAACCTATTTAAACCCACCATTCCATCTTGCCTCTCCCCAGAAAAAAAAACAACGTACAAAACAAAAACAATCATCGGCAAATGGAAAACGTAATGCGATCTTGAAGGGGGCTGATGGTGGGCGGCCGCCGAAGTCGCCAAACAAGTACTCAACTTCTAACCCGCCATCCCCATAACGGGTGAGTATAGTGTTATAAAGATGTGTTCATTGAAGAAGAAGAAACCTTACTTTTCATCTCCAGACTATTGCGAATGAAGCCTTTTAGCGAGGAAACAAATTTTGGACCCAAAAAATAATTGGAGACTACCCATTTGCGAGGAACCGGCGACGAATGAAAATTCCTCGCAAAAAGCCTTTTAGTGAGGAAATTTGGTATTTAGTGAGGAATTTATTTCCTCACAAAAAACGTTTTGCGAGGAAAAATTGGTGTTTAGCTTGGAATTTATTTCCTCACAAAAGCGGCTTGAATTATTTCCTCGTAAAAGGCA
>JAXBDA010008695.1:0-14199 GCA_036023075.1 Gaultheria prostrata
TATGAAATGAGTTTATAAAAACGTAATGCTCGCGATTAAAAAGTAAACGTGCCTTAGGGTCGAATTTGTAGAAATTAAAAAGTATTAGGGTATAAACCGTAGAAATTACAAATTAAGGGTCCTAAATCCAATTAGAAATTTAATAACAAAATTAAAGTAATCAAAACGAAATTAAATAATCCTAAATTTTATTAAAATTTTCGGATTATTACAGTGTCACCATCGGATTGCCTCTTTATCGAGGCACCCTAGTTTGTTATTCGAAAATTTGGCTAAGTATGGAAAAGTAACTTTTTCAGAAAGGTTCGATTTGGCCGATTAAAAGTCTCTGTATTTGTTCTTTGGATATTTCGAGCCCAATGACATAATCGGATGATCTTTTCGAGTACAAGAAGGTTGTATTTTGGCCCTTTTCTTCAGGAAAAAACGTGTCATTTTTTGCCTTTGTACTAAAGTGGGGAGATGAAATTTTGATATTGGAATTTCAAAATTCTGGCAATGTCATTGTTTCCAGAAGGAAGTACTTCTTTATTTTCATCAATAAATTAAAGTAAAAAAGGGAACTTTGATTTATGAAAATAAGTACCAAAAGGGGTCAAGGATCACTGGGCCAACGGTTTATGCCTCTAGCGAGCAATGGGCTCATCACCTCCCGTGGATCCATCCCCCTAGTGGGCCCTTTCCTCCCAGCGGGTGAGGGGTGTTGTGACAGCCCAGGACCCACCTGGATGCAATAGAGTTCCGTGATATAAGAGAATAGATCATGCCCTAACTTGCACATGGCCTTTTAAAACCGTGCGGGCGTCAATGTCACGCCCTGTTTTTTAACAAACTAAATTCCACAAACGTCCACGTGGCACAAGTCAAAAGTCAACAATTTCCCGTTGAAAATTCCAAGTCAAACTTCCACAACATATGTGGTCAAGTCGACAAGTCTCAAAGTGGTACTACATCGTAACCAAGTACATAAATACCCAACCCTAAGTTTTAAAGTTATTACATAAGTCCAAATTGTCGAAAGATTGAATAGTTAGAAATTACATTGCCATCAACCAAAAGTACTAAATTTAAGATGGAAAAGTAACTTCATGCATGCACCAACTCCGTGTAATGCATCACTCCATAAGCATCCAACCTCATGACCCACGTCGTGTACCTGAAAATGATAGGGTGAGCTCACTAGCCCAGTAGGGAAAACCATACTACAACCGCTAGGTGTATGAATATGATAAGTGCACATGATGTGGGTTGTCATGAAGGAAATGATCAAAGGATCATAATGGGAGCTAAAACAAGCGATACGTGTCCATATAGTAACCAAGTGTCCATGGTATGAATCCATGTGTCCCTAATGTATCCAAATGTCCAAAACAATTCCAAAGTGCCCAAATAAAACTTGAGAATCCGTTTAGTAAGCCTAATTCGCCAACAAGGATCACATGTGTCCAAATTCGTGTCCATTGTTTGCCAGAACGCCATTTGCACCTCAAAACATTTCCATTTCCAACTTTTTCATAAAATCAACCATTCATTTAATAGGGAATAAATCCCCCTGCTGGATTTCGTGGGCTCCATCCACCCATGGCCAGCTATGCTGGTAATAATAATAAACTGTGTTTCACAGGCCACGTTTGTCTTTCATTAACCTCATTTAATTTAATCCGGGAATATCCTTTCAGACCCCGTGCCATCCAGACATACCCTTTCGGGTTCCGTGCCATCCGAGCATATCTGTTCGGAGCCCGTGCCATCCGAACATAACCTTTCGGGCTCTGTGCCATCCGGGCATACCCTTTTTGGGCCCCGTGCCAACCGGACTTACCCTTTCGGGCCCCGTGCCAGTCACTTTAATTACTCATTTCAATCCACGTTCGTAAATGTAATGATAGTGCCATAAACAAATCACCCAATGTACGTAAAAGCATAATCACGAATTATAATGTTTCCCGTGCTGCCATAAAGTCAACTACAACCGATAGAAGGTATCAGCCTCACACCCACAAAGTCACTTGTCAACAAAGTAGTATTAGGAAATGCTAGAAGGACGTATAGGTCATCAGATAACCATGGAAGGATCAAGAACGAAAATACCACTTTTCAGCATTTCCCAACCGGTTGGATGTTTTTGCCCAACTAGTTGGGCCAGAGCAGAGACTGGACCAACTTTCAGAAAACCCCAACCAGTTGGTGGTTTCTGCCCAACCAGTTGGGAAAACCTAGATTTGACGATTTTTCTCCAAATTACGAGATTTCAACCCATAGCTCAATTTTGATAGTCCAAACTCAAAAATGATGATTCTAAACATCAAATAGGCATGGAGGAAAGGAAAATCAACTACCAATTTCATCAATCAATAACCAATTTCGTAGATCAAAGAATCAAAGTTGTGAAAACCCACATAGAGGAGAAAAACATGATTTTCAATGAATTTGAAGCCAAGAATAAGATATGTACAACAAATCACAAGTATACAACTAGAAGAGGTAGTAATTGTTTCCCTACCTCAAGATTTTTGCCCCAAATGAGTTGAGAAAGCAAAACCGTAGACCTTGAGCTTCAAAACCCGAAATACCCCCTTCCAAGGCGACACCAACGCAACCCAAGCTTGAAATCACGTAGAGAAGAAGATTTTATGATAGAACCTTGAAGGAATTTGATTTTGGTTAAGATTTGAGGTGTGTTTGTGGAAGATTTTTAAGAGGGGAAGAGAGAGAGGAAGAGCCGGCTGTGTAGGGGAGGAGAGAGTGATTTATTTTCCCCAAACTTTGACCACACACATATAGATATAGGTCCCATATTGCACTTACACCCCTCTAACTTTCAAATGCATTTTAAATACACCCATGTGTAATGTAATGACTCCACATTGGCCCACTTTAATCAAATTTCATTTCCTCACATTTACCCAGTGTTATTCTGAAAAAAATATTATGAATTTACGGGTCCTTACAGTCAAAGCTCGTTGGAACTTCATAGTTAAGCGTGCTCACCTTGGACCAATCCTAGGATGGGTGACCTACTGGGACGTCCAAGGAGCTTGGGTGGCCAAAGCGGACAATATTGTGCAAGGCAGGGGCGGGTCGTTACAGGTATTATCCTCAGCTGGTCCAAGCCCCCTCCAACGGGTCTATGGTTCTGACAGGTCGGGGTGCTAGCAGGTCCTTCAAGTCCGTCCAACTCAAATAATTTTGTTAATTTCAAGTTTTGGTCCGTTTATTCCACTTGTCTTTTCAACTTCAGTGCCACATGTCCATGGTAATTTCCAAATTATATTCATAAATTTCATGCAAAACTTAAAAATTAGAAAAATGAAAATTAAACCAAAATAAGAACTTCTTAGGCTCGGTAAAGGCTCGTTCGAGTTTGATTCGGGTACTAAACGAACTAAACCTCAATTTTAGGCTTGTTTAATAAACGAGCCAGACCAAAACCTGACACTATTCGACTCGATTAAACTTGTGAACTTGGAATATATATGTAAATCTCATAAAAATTTCACATATAACCTTGAATAATGAATATGTATAAGCTTTCACATATACATAGTGATTTTTTTTAACTTGTACATATATAAACATACAAAAGTAATATGTTTTTATGATTTTATATACGTATGGACTTATTTATGTATAGATTAAAAAATTGATATGAAGTTCTAGACTTGCATGGGAGGATAAATATCTAATATTTTTTTATTCGATAAGGCTCGTGAACAATTTCAAGTTCGACTCAAACCTTGGCAAACTTGGCTCAAGCTCGGCTTGTCAAATTTTCATTGGCTCGAGCTCGGATTGAGTTCATTTAAAAACTTAACGAACGAACATGAATATTCTAAAGCTCAACTCGATTCGGCTCGTTTGCAGTCCTAACAAGAAGTTAGACAAAATCCTCTTTTAAGAGCATCTCCATCAGCCTAAGCTAATGGAAAGCCATTTTGGCAAGGAAATGGTATCTTGGCTAGCTTCAAACAATTCTAGTACCCAACAGTGTAGCCATTGTAGCCATTTGAAGGGGGAAAAAGAAAAAGACGTCAGCATCATATGCCTCGCATGAACGCGTGCAACACACGCGCCGAGAGTGGATCTCACTCTCCGGTACGCGCCTCCTTTCTCCGGCGCGTGTGACCACCACGGTACTCCTCCGGCGACCAATTTTGCACCAATAGAATCATCTTGACGAGGCGTACATCCCTCTACTATCAAAATGATGTTAGAATCAAAGATTAGTCATCACCGGAGATGTGGCTTCTTGGCGACGACGGCAACGGCGGGGGGAGAGAGAGAAGCAAGGGATATAGCGGCTCTGGCCCCAGCGAGTCACTGTAGTGAATGACTTCTTGGCGAGGGTGATGGCGTGGCTGCTGGGCGCCAAAATTCGAGGTTTGGCTCGCCATTTTGCCTTCGCCGGAGATATGCCGCATCTGTTGGAGATGCTCTAATAGTGGAGGATCCTCACAGAGTGTGTGGGCCTCCTAAGTGTCTTTGGGCATTGCCCAATGTTATACAGGTCCTTGGTGTTTTAGTTTTGGCTGATGGTTCTTGGAGTTAAAAGGTTGGAATTGGAGCACGTCTGGCTGCTCCTTCTCAAAGCACAAAAGGTTGTACGAATTGTTTGTTAGGAGTACCTTTACTTTTTCCAATGATTGTAATGATTTTTGAGATCTCTATCTTTCTATCACTATGATCTTTGATTTCCTTATCTACTCTTTCAAGCCACAAACTAAGTAGGCCTTCACTATTAATGCCTATGAACAAACCTAATTGATGTTGTTACGTTCAACTTTTAATGTTAATGGAACATTCACTCGCTCATGTATAAATGATCTTTCTAAAGATGTACTCCATAAAGTATACGAGCAATGTACGCCCAAAATGACGCTTAATTGATGTCGAATTTCTTTCGCCAACTTTCTCTCCCTCTCTTCTTCTGCGCCTAGAGATACGAGATTCATAGTAAAAAAACTATAGTATAACTTATTAAAGGATGATGTTCCTACATGGGAATCTGTCAAGACCATCACACATAGTTTGCCTCTCATGTGCAATAAATATGTAAAACCTAAAGTCCAATGCAAAATAAAATTTGCAGATAATAAATTAAAAGCAACTTGTATAAAATGTCAACCCTCCTATGATTAGAAAATTTTAAGTTTCTAGTCCACATTACATAAAATCAAATAAAGGGCATTCCTTGAACAGTATTTGTTTCAAATAATTGGTTTCATTTGTTAATCAAATTAGCTTTGGTAAAGCCGCAATTATGTGCCAAAAGTCAAAAAAACATTCATCATGGAAGAAGATGCTGATTTTGTGAGTCCAAGAATTTCCCTAATCAATCCTCCTTGTTTAATGTGAATTCTTAATCTACCTAACAAGTTGGCAAGATTTGACCTCTCGATTGATTATTGTACTCTTTAAAGCGAGATAATAATCTTTTTCCATGTATCAATTTCTTTGTTATCAATGAAATCTTGTACCGTTTTGACCAAAAAAAAAAACTAACTCCAACTGCTTTTTAACATCACACTAATTTTCTAGGATAACTGGCCCTTCAACCAATAAACAATCCCGGATCATTGTAACCACACACATTTATGTCGTGAGAAAATGATGGATTTTCATACTCCTTTTTATTTTATTTATGTATGATAATACTATTCTGCTTGTTTGGCTCATTTACTAGCCATATTTTTACTGAAAATTAATTAACATAGTAAATTTTTCCCGCAGGCTATAATGTATAGTCAGTTACAAGTGTGAGGAAAATAAATAGATGGATGAGTGATGGACAAACATGGTTTGAGAGATACATTAATTATGGCCTCCAAGCCCCATAAAATCTCTGCGTATTATCATAATTTTTCTCATATAATAGTAGGACCCGGGCCTTGTTCACTACAGACAATCAATGGTTCAAATATGTTTGTATACTCTTTTTCTAACGGTAAATGTGCTTAGGCGATTCTGAATCATTGATTGAGGAGATCAACGGTCAGGATTGCTCACTATGGCTCCCGGATCCCATAAAATCATTGCGTATTGTTAAATAAGATTTCCATGGCACATTTTAATTGAATTACCAGTTGTTGAGAGGGACGAATCTGATCAGGAGATCTGAGATAATTTCTCTGCTGCATGTATGTGATCCTACCAACAATCACTTTCCCGAGAAAACATATCGATAGAAAGTGAGACCTTGTTGGGAAACAAAGTCATTTAAAACACCAAAGCCTTCTCCTGTCTTATTTACTACAGTATTTCCAACATTGTATTGGCCCAAAAATGCAAGTTTAAGGATTTCCTGTAGATTTCTCTCCCAACACCCAATGGGTTTTTATATCTAAGCCATACCCTGCTGCCATATATATCTCCTGCAATTTCTCCGTGCCACTGCAATCACAGTATCACATACTAGAGTGTTCGGGTCAGTTTATGTGTACCTTAACTAATTTACTTCCTGATTGGATCAAAGACAGACCATCTGAGCTGAGAGTAAAGGGATTCACAAGAAATTACTTTATTGCGGCAAGACATTACTTCAAAATCGAACTCTAGTCAATTGTATAGGGAGTAAACCTACCAACAAACCCGATTAATCTTTGTGACATAGCAGTAATTGTGCTTTTTCTTGTTGGGGAGTAATTATTGAGGCAATGGGCAAAAATTTGGCAGGTTATGGGTATATATGCCTTTTGGATTTTTATGCAGAGGAAATGTCTCCATTTGACCATATAGTGACAGCAAAACCCAAAGAATTAAAGAAACATAAAATAAAATAAAATAAAAGTGTAGAGACCTCAATGATATGTATAAGGCCCACTAATAATTAATTATATAAATGTATTAATGTTTTATGGTTGTGACAAAAAGGACCTACTATTCAATAATTCCAAAAAAAAAGAAAGAATTACTTATCTTATGGAAAATTGGTTAGAAACATATTACTTTATATGAAAAGTCCATGCTGACATGCTCATACAAAGATCAGATTGCTATAACTTTATACTATAAGCTTGTTTATTTGACCGGCTATACATGCAGATGAGGGTCGACTATGTATCCAAGTGAATTACATGCTTAATGTTCGATTAAAATTTTTATAAGTGAAATTAAATGTCCATGCAAATATATGAAAGTATATCGTATTCAATTTGTTGGGTCCAACCCGTGTGGGCCGGAGTGGCTTAAGGCCCAAGGTTTGCTAGGGTTTCCTATCTAAATAACTTTAGGCCTATTTATACTCTTGTTGTTCCTTTTATCAGAGTGTGGTAGTACAATGTGAGCGGGACAGGCTGAGAGTGTGAGAGGGGGGGCGGTTGTGGCGCCCCGGAGAGAGGTTTTTCATGTATTTGTGTATGGTGTGTGAATATATCCAATACAGAGTTTTTCCTCAATATTCTTGTGTGCGTTTGTGTGCTTGTGTGACCCGAAAAGCACAACAAACTGGTATCAGAGCTCAGGCGGAGCGAGGGGTTGCCGGATTCGCACTCAAAGCGTACTGATTCAAGAAGGGAAGAGAAAACAAAGTTATTCGGAGTTTTTGCTCACGGGGTTTTGTTCGTCTTGATGAGACGACTCCAACGGAGTGCTCGGAGTTGAGTTTCGTCACCGGAGTAGCTCGAAAAAGTGTTTTTAAGGGTTGTGGGCGGATGCGGACGATGGGCGGATGAACTGGTGAAGTTTGATCTTGCGTAGAGTGGTCGAACACGAATTTTGAGGGCAGGGTTTTGTTGCCTATGACGAGACGATCACGGCGGCATAAGGCCGGCCGCCAAAAAAAGCCGCACGCGCCCTCACGAGCGGTAGAATGGAGGCGCGTGAGATCCACTCACAGCGGTGTGCTGCAAGCACAAGTTAGGGGAAGGCGATGATTAGTCAGCAGCCACGTCAGCGGGTCAACTCTAACGTGGCGCAATGTCAGCAAGAGTTCAGGCCAGGAGGTTCAAAGGGTCAGAGCAGGGTCAAAGGGGTCAAGGTCTGGGTCAAAAGGGTCAGAGGGATCATAGACCAGGTTCAGAAGGGTCAAGCCGCCGGTTTAATGATGGGCTGGTTCAGGTTTCGGTTTTTCGGAGGAAACCGGCCGATTTTAAGGCGGTCCAGATCCAACCATGTGCTCTGTTTTTTGTGTTGAAGCTCGGAAGTATGTGTTATTGCTGGATTGAGCCGGATTTGGACGTTTGGAGGCGTTTTGGGTTGTGAGGAGGCTGTTCCTAGCTAATTGGACGGTTTCTGATTCACTGATGGGCTTAGATTTGAGATCTTCGAGCCGGATTTTGAGGTCCTAGACACATCCGAAGAGATTGAGGAGGATCGGACATGGTCAGGTCAGGTCAGTCGGATGGGATGTTGTTGAGTCGGAGGTAGACCAGGGATGATCAGTCTCGTTTGGCAATGAGGGATACACTCTTTCGGGTTATTGTACTCTGGTTTGGGGTGCATGAAGGCTCGTCTGGTTAGTGACAATAGGCGCTTGCAGGAGCGGTGATTTTTGGGAGATCCGATGGGAGTTCTAGGGGTGCTAGGAGAGCTGGATATGGCACGTGAGTGAACCAGGAGACAGGATGAGACCCGAGAGAGCTGGCAGAGAGTGGCAGGAGAACAAGAGAGTGGCAGGAGTGGCGAATATGTGGCGAAATAGGTGAGCAGAGTTGGATAACTACACACTAGGAGTATTTGACAGACTTTGCAAAGATCGGAGGTTGACCGGGGCAATCGGGTGATTGCAGATTCGCGGCGATGAAGCCGTGGTGATAAGTCGGAGAAGCTTGTGAGCAAGGATACATTCTCTCAGGTGTTGCATCTCGGTTTGGGGGGTGCGGATACTGTTGTTTGGTTAATGGCACAGGCGCCTACTAAAGTGAAAGATCGGAGTGGTCAGCAATGATCGGAGGCAGTCTGATTCAATTGGGAAGACCTATCATCCGGATATGCCGTTTTGATTCGGGCTACAGAAGGAGTTGATCCGATGGTGAGTTCCGGTCTAAAGGTTGAGGGAGCACCATACAGGCTTGTGAGGAGTGCAGTGACAGTTGGAGCTGATATCAGGCACGGTCAGGTAGTATGGGTGTTTTGTGACGTGGAGAGGCTGAGCAACAGTTGCGGATGCACATAGGATAGACGTAGGAGTGTACAGAGGAGTTGCAACCGGAATGGTACGGGATGTGTCGGGGTCGAATTAAGAGTGTGCAGGATGCTAGCTAGCAATGGTGATGGAATTGGTTGTTCAGGATATGTTCACGGGAGCTCCGGACAGAGGGATTGAGATGGAGATGAGTAGAGATGACGCGCATCATGGTATTCTCTTTCTTTTGTGATTTTTTGACTGGATCCTCTCCAGGATAAGTAGCTACAGGATGTGGAGAGATGGAGTTACGGGTTATGTCTAGTGATTGGGCATGAACATCCGGGTTTCGATGCAGGCACTTCGGTTAGGGGGTGCAAAATTGTGATTGACCGTGGAAGATCTGGCAGGCAGGGATACATTCATTTGAGTAGTGTGCCAGGGTTGGGGTGCGGAGATGCTCATTTGGGAATGACACAAGCGCTTGTCAGAGCGGAAGATCGATTTGAGCCACGGATATCTAGCAGGATTGGACAACTTTCTGGATTCACGACTGGTGTATCCCGGTTTTGGGGGTGCGGAGGAACTCGGTGGAGGATGCGATGTCAGAGAATGAGTGAGCCTCATCGCAGATGGTGTGTGACTCTGGTGTGGGCAGAGGGTAGCTACGGATATTTTTCTGATAGGTTAGGATGTTAGAGTGGTAGAGCGTGGCTCGACGTAGCTGCGCGCACTCCGGTGTGGGGGGGGGGGGGGGTGCGAGCGCTCGGTTGCAAAGCGCATACACCCTGGCAGTAGGTGTGCGGATGGAGGCATCCTAGTTGAGGGGGTGCGGTACTCAGGTTTTCTGACCAGCTGCGGATCCTAGCTTGCAAGGATACATCCTTTTGGGTGGAGTATTCCAGTTTGGGAGTACGGTGTAACTCGACTGGTGTTGACACAGGCGCTCGCTAGTGGTAGTTGTTTGGAGTTGGCAACATGGGGGTACTGCTTGGACTACATTACCCATTCGGGTTGGAGGGGGTGATTGTTGGGTCCAACCCGTGTGGGCCGAAGTGGCTTAAGGCCCAAGGTTTTCTAGGGTTTCCTATCTAATAACCCTAGGCCTATTTATACTCTTATTGATATCAGAGTGTGGTAGCACAATGTGAGCGAGACAGGCTGAGAGAGTAAGAGGGGGGGCCAGTTGTGGCCTCCCCCGGAGTGGGAGCCGGTTGTGGCGCCCCGGAGATAGGTTTTTCATGTATTTGTGTATGGGTGTGAATATATACAATACAGAGTTTTTTCTCAATATTCTTGTGTGCGTTTGTGTGCTTGTGTGACTTGGAAAACACAACACAATTTCCATGCCGGTTGACAATAAAGATTATTTTATTTGATCAAGAAAAGGGTGGGAAAGGGCAACCAGCGTAACAATCCCCATGGACGTGATCATAGGGACTCCTGACCTGATATGAAATTTCTGATTCGAGTCATAACTACTATCCGTGAGGATAAATCGTCACCACAACCATCTAAGCTAGACATCTCGAGTATGCAAACCAAAAAGTAAAGAAGAGAAAAGAAGATTTGAACAAAATTGAGGGACTATTCAAAAACCACGACAAAAGGTGATGAGGTGGAAAGTCTAGTCAAGGTAATATAAATGTCAAAAATGCTTAACTAGATAATGACAGTCACGTCGTCCAACGAAACGAATATAGTAAAGAGAGATGGGCGGTTACCGTCACATACTCACATAGTAGTCCTCCGACCCCCAAGTTTTTTTCAAAGGGAAAGGATGCATGAAGAGCAAATTTATTCACCTTCGCTGAGGGTGTACTTATTCTGTATTTTATTTCGATGATCGAGCTCATTTGTTCTGTCCAAATTTATTTGTTAGAACGTTAATTTATCCCAATCAAATATAGGTAACTATTTCATCTAGAGTTTTATTTATTTTTCTTTAAAATTCCCAATAAAAGGTGAACCACAGAATGAGCACCCTCGCGAGGGTGAACAGAGCGAGCATAAACAAATTTGCTCTCGGATGCATTGGGCCGATTCAAATTTGGGATCGACACTTTTCAACTGTGATCCAATAGAGTGTGCAAATTGTTCTAAAATTTGTGAAATTTTCATCCACGGTGGCGGTCATGAGAAATTTTTTATGCCCCTGCCCGGGTGAAACAATAAATTTTCCATTAATTTTTCGTAGCAATTTAAATATTATTTTTGTTTTGCAGAAAATAAGGCTTCTCTTTTCTTTTTTTCTCTTTTTGTCCCCTCAATGTCTTTTGATAGTTGGGCTAAAGAGCTCAGCCGTAGAATTATTCGGCCCAAAAAATATGTAAGATTACGGGCCGGTATAGCCCGCTTTACCAATTTACATCCAGATACAACCTTGTTTTCAATACAGATGTGTAACTCCACTTCTAACAAAAGCATCGAAAAGTCAATTGGGTGGGTACAATCTGCCAAAAGCTTTCTGACGTGCAACTCTCTCTCTCTCTCTCTCTCTCTCTCTCATCTGCCACGTGATCGTGCTTCCCAACAAAAGCAATTTTTCATTTCTCCCTTGTCACATTTTGTACTCTCTCTCTCTCTCTATCCATTCCACATGGGCACAATCTCTCTCTCTCTTCAACTCTCAAAATCGTATGAAAGTGCCTAAATTCAAAGGTACCCTACGAAAGTGCCTAAACCTAAACCCAAACCCTAGGTTATCCTATGAAAGTGTCTAACACGTTAAAACCATATAATAGAAAAATCCACCTTAAACTTAAACCCTTGGGTACCCTATGACAGTGCCTAAAATTAGGTACCATATGGAAGTGCCTAAACCACTAAAACCTTATAATCAGAAAGTGTACCATAAACCTAAACTCTAGGGTACCCTATGACTAGGGTCCTCCTAAACCCTAGGGTATCCTATGACAGGGCCTTAAATCCTAGAGTACCCTATGAAAGTGTCTAAACCACTAAAACCCTATAATAAGAAAGTGCATCCGAGACCTAAATCCCCAAAAAGAATGACTTATCTTAGTGGTAATTAGATGCATCTTTTCTAGATCTAGAGGTAAAAATCTCTAGTAGGCCCAAGTAATATGGTTGGGTCAGTAGGGTGTCGCAATTATTTTCAGCCCAAAGAAAAATATAGGCCTCCATTTGGGCCTCCGATCCTCTCTCAATATTTCCCTTTTAACATCTTATGAATGTTTTTACCGGGAGAGAACGTATCATTAATGAATGAAGGGAATTAAGGCTGAGCTTGCCCCAACCCCAACCCCAAGAGCAAGTGCTTTTTTTTATTTTTTATATACCTATCGATGTTCGATCAAGTTAATTTTTATATGAATGCGGGCCCATTAAGTTGAACAATTTAAATTATCGCAGTAAACGCACGATGGGGCCAACAATTCCACGACATCCGGAAATAAGTTTTTTTTGTAACTAATTAATACCTTAAGAGGTTACAATCCTTAATATTTTCTCCTTTTTTGGGCGTTTTTAAAAGCTATTTATTTGCTTGACATGGAGCGGGCAAGTACATTATTTTTTAGTTTGAAAATTGCACGTAGTTTCGTAGTGAGCAAACAAATTGGGACGGAGGGAGTATTTATTTGCTTGACATGGAGCGGGCAAAGCCACGAATTTTGGGATTTGATCTCCGGGCATCACCACCGTCAAATTCGGGCCTGGAGTTGGCTCTTCCTTCTGCACATGATTGATTCAATCCGAAACTATACTCAAATTACAAAGAATTTTCTAAAACATCAAGCAGGAAAAATTCTACTTTGTAAGAAAGATTTAACACAAAGACAAGCGTAAAGCAACTCTCTTTTCTTTCTAATAACGGGCGTCATTAACCAACTTACGTGCACCTTAACTTATCTTAAAACGTTGAAGTTAAAGACCTAACAAACCTTCAATGACTTCAAAGAATCTATTTCTTTTAGTAATGGTGAGAATCGAGCTTACAAATTTATTTTTTTGAAAGTAAAATTCCTTAGTTGCAAGTAAGACAAGCTCATTTGGTACATATCGTTATCATTTTTTTTTTCCTTCTCAAATTGAAAAACATAAAAAAATTACGGGTTTACATTAAAGAAAATTGTTTCTTAATCTAGCGATGCTTACAAAAATAATTAATGTATGCTTGAAGGTTTGAATCATTATGTTTATTCTTTTCTTTTCTTTTTTTCGATGGTAAAGATCTATCCCAGCTATATTAAAACAACAAATTACAACAAGAACAAAAGCAGCCAAAATACAACTAAATAACTCAGTTGCGGCCAATTTTAGCGTCCGGCCAGCTTACGTGCATCATTATGTTTTGACAAGTCGAAAATCAAACCAACACCGAACATATAATTTCAAAAATGAACAATAAATAAGAAAAAAAGGGATAGATTACCGCGGTGTTTTTCGGGAGTGAACGATCTGAATCTGGTGGGGACTGGGAGTAATTTTCATGCATGGTAGGTTGAAAGATGGTAAATAGGGAACGAAGATTGTGCCAGTGGTAGAAACAAGTGAAGAAGCCACTCATACATATCAACATCACAACCAAAAGAGCTAGACCTAATGGGAACACCATCGATGGTCTTGATGATGGATCATCATCCTCCATCTCTCTCTCTCTCTCTCTCTCTCTCTCTACACAAACGATGAGAACCAAATACCTAATGCTTAATTATTACTGGGGAGGGGATGTGGTGACCTCTGAGGTGTTGGGTTAAGCTCGACAATTTATACTCTGTACGTCCGGGACGTACGTTTGATGTTAGTCCCTCCTCCTAATTTAATGGCCCTTTTGGAGATTTCAAGTTTCTAACCGGGAAAATTTCAAAAAAAAACCCCAAACTTTGACCTCAATATCAAATATACTCCTAAACTTTCAAAAAACTCAATCGTACTCCTAAACTTTGCTTCCGTTAATCAAATATACCCCTACCGTCTGAATCCGTCAATGCATTAACGGAATTTGCTAAGTTGGCCGTTAGACTCCGTTAAATATGCTTATGTGGCATCCAATTCAACTAAAAATGTGACACATGTACCTTAACACTCTCTCTCTCTCTCTCTCTCTCTCTCTCTCTCCCCCCCCCCCCCCCCCGCCCCGAAAAAATGCCCAAAAAATAATAATTCTATTTTCA
>JAXBDA010008696.1:0-5000 GCA_036023075.1 Gaultheria prostrata
GTTATCCGGAAATTTGTAACCATAATTTTTTTGCCATGACCACTTAAATATCCTGATAAAATCATCCCCAAAATTGAATTTCAGCCATAAGGAAACAATATTATCATCCCCAATAAGGAAACAATATTATCATCCCCAATAAGGAAACAATATCATCTAAAAATAAGTATCTTGATTGAATTCAAAAATTTAACGTGATTTAAGGAAAGAGGATTAACTGACATAGATTTCAAAAAATAAGTAATATCAAAAAGGAAATAAATTTCAAAAGAGTTCTTAATTTTAGGGAGGACCAATCAAAGTAACTGACTAAAAAATAAAAAATGACGTGATATCCTAAAATTTCGGAATTACTCAATTTTCCATTTTTCGATATATATATATATATATATATACACACCATTTGAAGGGCAACAATGGTAAATCACACTATGGAAGGATGAAAACATAACTCCGTAAAATATGGGGGATGAAAATCAAAGTGGGATCCAAAAAGTGG
Source organism: Gaultheria prostrata (assembly GCA_036023075.1). Taxonomy (NCBI): domain Eukaryota; kingdom Viridiplantae; phylum Streptophyta; class Magnoliopsida; order Ericales; family Ericaceae; genus Gaultheria; species Gaultheria prostrata. Next base: position 500 of record JAXBDA010008696.1, read on the forward strand.
ATGAAAATTTAATTACCTCTAAAAAAACCGGGAACTCTTATTAATCTTGACCAAAAATCAAAAAAGAACTCTTATTAGTTGTGCATAGGATGAAGGCTTCTTTTCTAGAGCATTTATTTAACTTCAATTCGTTTTTAAAAAGTAATAATAATAATTCTCATTGAGACAACATATTTGATCCCAAATATTTGGAAAAGATACTATGGTAAAAAGATTTCTAAAATGTCAAAAATACTCATTGTCTTAAAGTTTAATTTACTGAACCCTCCCACCTTTAAGAGCTTGCTCCACTCCATGACAATGAAAATGAGATTTTCTCAAATCTAAAATTTTAAAGGTGGGAGGGTGCTAGACGAGTACCGCCATGTTGCTCATCTTGGTGGTCAAAAAGTATTTTGGACGGCGCAGATTGTAGAGAGAGAAATCTGGACCGTCCAAAACACTTTTGGACGGCTGAGATGTGCGCTCAGCACCACGTGTACCCCTACCGGCTCGGCACCCAAGTTTTTCTTCCGGAAGGCGAAAGGGATGGATCAGAGAAGAAGAAAAAAAAAGTTGTGAATTTCCTCTCAATGCACCAAGGTCCTTTTCAAACTATATTTCACAAGATACATGAATGAAAAGATCAGAAAAGGCAGCGAGCTTCAACAAGGTATGCAAAACAACCGAATACCATTGCCAACCCCGCAAACATTTCTCGAAAAAACATAGGAAAGAAAATGATACACTTCGAAACAATGTGCAATAAATAAGAACACTTGATTATATGTGCTGGAATTGAAGATCCGCAGGGGACACACCTCACAGCCGTGTGATACATTATTTCAAATCTTAACTTCATCATCTGAATCCACAAGACACAAAAACTTCATGAAGTTATCGGTAACCGGCTCCGGCAAGCAAATGCAAATCAACATTGCCCCATTAGAATCAGCCTCCCCTTCAGGGAGAAACACACAAACTTGTGGTGTTGGAGTCAGGTCAATCGGACCGGCATATACAGGCTTTCCCCACCCAAAATCCGCCGATTCATAGATTGAAAACCTAGTCCACTGGGTTATTGACAATTTCCCATCAAATTCCATCCTCCTTGGCCTCTCCACCTCAAGATAATCTATTGTTGACCTTAAATACTTCTCTGAAACGCCTATCCGAGCCCCATGAACCAATTTGGTTACATCTGAGAGACACCCCTCATCAAGCTCGGACGCCGTGCCCATGGCACAGGCCAAGCACACGAGATTTCCATAAAACCCGTCATTCAGAGCTGGGTTTTTTACCTTTTGCCTAGCATTAACTGAAAATGTTAAGCGTATATATGAATCAAGTGGCTTTACATCAAGTGATTTTACCCAAGATCTCCAGACATGAGCAGCCATGGCATCAAAGGTAGTGAATGCAGAATCCGTATCTGATTTGGCCAGGTTCTTTATATGATTTTGGCATTCCCGGGTAATCCGGTAACACTTCTGAACCATCTTGTTATTCCAAAGAGTCGTTGATAGGCTAGACATATCTTCAATTCTCATAAACTCAAAATGTGGGTATTCAACAAGAGGGGGTTCACGCGGCCGGAAAGTTTCTCTCCCCCAACATGGATTAGGGTTTGTTACAGGAACCCCAGCTTTCGCCGTGGAAGACCAAGCAGCAAGGAATTGCATTGCACCAAGCCCATCAGAGAGGCAATGACAAGTTCTCAAGCCAAGGCTAAAGCCACCACAGCTAAAAAAAGTCACTTGGGCTATTAGTAATGGAATGTCAGTAACTTTGAATGGTCCTTCATTGGGAATCTTGTACACTAACGGTGCCCATGAAGGATTTGGGACTGTAAGGTCACCAAGATTAGCTAATAGAATATCCGAGTGGGCTTCTACCATTAGTACCCCCTGTTCTGGTCCAAAAAACACCTCTAGTTTCCCATTTTCCACCTCTCTGAGCCTGCCCGAGAAAGGGTAGTACGGGACTAAAACTTTGGCAAGAGCGTCATGTAAGGTTTTCATGACAGGCGGGTGGGTGGAATTATGATCGTTTGACTTGTAGAAGTACACTGTTGGGGTTAAAACACGTGATCCAATCATGTCGTCTAGGTTTGAGAGGTAGAGGGTGTCGCCAAGGGAGACAGGAATTGGACCGGCTGGCATGACAGAAAAGGTACGATCTATGGTTATGGGGATGTCATCGAGTCGAGGGAAATGAAGCTCTTGAACTAATGGATCCATGATGTGTGATGAGAGGAAGTCATGCCAAGGGGTGGAATTTGTAGAATATTGAAGAGAAATGTTCTCAAAACCTTGGCATGCAAAGACACTGGGCTAAGACAAAGGGGGAATTCCACAAGGCTTTCTGGTGTTGAGCAGTTGAGGCTATTTTTCCTCACTTAGACATGATCTTTTCTGGTGTTAGCATGATCTTTTCATGCTACTACATGAAAGAGGGTTGTTTGAGGTAAATCCACAATATTTATTTCCCCCAGTATGCCTAATTAATACGTATTTGCCTATTAACGGCATAAATAAGGTACGGCATAAATAAGGTTGAATAAGTCCCCCTTTTCTTCCCTAGTTGACAATCGCAGCAGCCTAGACAATACTGGATCAGAAAATGTTATATTTTGTACCGCTACGGATATATTTTTTCAGCACTGTTCTAGATTTATCATCATCAAAATCATATGACAACAATACACACAAGAGAAAGAAACCTACGAGTCCCAGTCTTTTCTAGACACAATAACCTCAAGCAGAGTTTTAACCCCGAGACTTGACCCGCGTTCCAGGGCTCTCCTTCTGCCTCGACTCGATATACATGTGGGTATGTGTTTGCACGCTGGTGTGTGAGTATATAAACAATCTGCCACCTCATCCACCATAACAAATAGACAATAGCGGGGCTAAAAACTGCTTGCCAGTACTTGCAGCTCATAAAAGGAGGCAAAACAGGCAATATTGATACATGAAAACACAAAGCACTTGCTCATTTGATATCTGTATGCATATACACAAAATAGAAATGCAAATGCCATTTTCAACTGCCCTGCTGTTTTCCACCAAAACTGATACACCAAGTTGTGTCAGACAGCACCACAGATGGAAGCACCATGAAAAAATTGATAACCGAACCAAAGGACCATAAGACAAAGATGAGTAACATTCACAAGAGATCCTACATTAGCAAAACAATCCGGCAAATACATAGAGAAAGAGAACCAAAAATAACAAAGAGATCTAAGGAACTCTAAACTCTATAAGTCCACCACTCGTTTTTCTGTGATAAAGAAAAACAAAAAAAGTTCTGTTTTGAAGGTACCCAGAGTCAGATGTTTATTGTTCGGTAACCGAATGACCCAAAATTACACGTCCTTACCCAAGTAAGAAACATCCTTACCGCACCGGCTGCTGGTTGTAGTGGTTCTTCTCCTTTTTCTTTGCAGCAGCAAGCTTCGCATTCCTAGCAGCAGCCTCGCTGGCAGCAGCTTTGGCAGCAGCGTCCATCTCCTTGCTCGATTTCTTCTTCTTCATTGATGCCACTTTCTTTATCTTCTCTTTCACATCAACAACAGGTGTATCTACTTCTGCCTTATCAGTCACAGCAGCTTCATCAGTTTCATTTGTGATTTCAGTGCCATTGAGCTGTTCCTGATGTTCTTTAGCCTCCTTTGAGGACTTATCCTTCTTCTTTTTCTTCTTTGCGCTTTTGCTCTCCCCAGGAGCATTTTCCTTCTTCTCCACCTCTCCAGTGGGATTATCTAGCTTCTTCTCTCGTGCATCACCTGTGGGTAACAGTGATGGGACAATGAATCTTCACATCATAAGAATTAAAGACACATAGTTGAATACTACTTATCCAAACCATAGGCCAACACATTTGCAGAGTCTGGATAAGGATAAATACAATCACTACTCAAAAAAACAAGGGCAGATGATCTTTTCTCGTGCCACTTTCTTAAGGGTAAATTCAGCAACACAATCAGATTTTGTAATTTAAGCTATGTATCAACCCGGGAAATCACAGAGTCATGAAGATAACAAAGAAATATGTGGGAAAGGGTTCAAGTACCATAATGACAAATGTACCACACTAATTAATATGTTGGCCCATCGACCGGGCCTTCTTCTGGTCCGGATTCACCTCAAAACCACTTTCTTACTAGAACCGGCCTTAAAAATAATAACCGTTGGGAACTGACGGTTGAACCGCCAACCCATAAGAACCGGCCCTGGGTTGATCAACCCGGAACCAAAAAATTTGAACTAAATATGGAAGCTTTTAACGCCCATCACTGAAGCTATTTAAGAAGCATTAATGATGAGCCAATTATAAGCACAAGCAATTTGTGACTGCTTACTCATCAACGTGAGCCTTCTCAACGCTTTATAGGGGAGAAGGTAGCACAATTTAGAATTCCCACCGATGTGGGACTGGAGATAATAAGACTAGAGCAGTGTTTTAAAAGGCGCGCGCCTCGTGCACTTTAGCACTGAGGCGAGGCGCAAGGATTGCG
>JAXBDA010008696.1:7500-14198 GCA_036023075.1 Gaultheria prostrata
AAGAGATGTCGGAAAATAACCCTGCCAAGGCCATCAACGGTTGCTCTCGGTCCAAGATTACAACATTCTTTCCCATCTTGAGCATCTAAAGAATAGCAGAGACAACAGTGCCAGTATTTTAAGTTTCTCAGCTTTGCCCAAGCCGTTAGAGCATTTCTCCAACAGACTGGCTCAAAAAACCCGGCTCCCTCTCCGTCGATTAAGATACAGAAGGAAGGATACGATCATCACTTGGCAGATTTTCCAAATGACATTTCTCAAAAAATGAAACCGCAAGCGATTGAATACATATACATGCTAGCAGAGCACATGCTTTCCATAGTCATCTACATTAGCAACTGCGCAAACTCAGCCATATAGGTAAACATTCCAGGCCGGCAACTACGGAAATAAAATAACAAGCTCCGAACATAATTGGGAAATAAAGACTGCAAAGCAAACAAAAAGCAGACCTTCTATGCTAGTCTGCAAACTATTGTGCATCACGTTGTCAAATCCGATATAGCAACATTGTGATTCAACATGGAATCCATACAATAAGCTGAAGAGTGACTTAATGTATAGTATGGAAAATAATAACCAGCCTAACTTGGCAGGATTCTCTTCCAAATTTTCGTGAACAGGTACGGTTCACTATACTGTCGATGTTCTCATTTCTTGCTTCTATCATTTTTAGTTCCTATTGAAGACCTTACCATTTCTGCTGAGTAAAATATTCACTATCTGCTTTAGCTAATATTTTAAACCAAAAGAAATAAGAAACTAGCGCTCGGGGCTTATATGCAATATTTCTAAACTTAGTGACAGCAGCAGTGATATGAAATTCTAAAAGCACCAGTCAGAGCACGGTTAATTTTCATTATCGGTAAGGCGATACAGTAGGTACAGCTCTGGTATGGCTTTCTTTGACATATTAGTATTTAACATTAATCTAGTATTTTACCAGCAAAATCCAGTAAAACAAGTTATTACTATTCACAGTAATCAAAAGCAAGTTTTTAGGAGCATAACGGCTCTTTTTTGTTTTCACAATTTTTTCAACCGCAACACGGTCCGGATCTTAAATAAACTATTCGTTCAAATTTTTCACTTAAAAAGTGCCCTGAGCACTTAAAGAGTGTCTCTCTATTTAAGTTATACTAATATATATTTTTCTTTTTCCTCGTAAGATAAAGGCCTTTTTCTTTTCTTTTCTTTTCTTTTATTTTATTACCTTTTTTTTATTTGGTGGTTATGGTGGACAAGCGCGTGCACATGTGGGTGGGTATTATTGTTTTTTTGCAACTCTAAGCATAACCAATTGCTACCAGATAAGCAAAACAGGTCATTTAAAACAACAAAAATTGAGGATTCACACCAACAACAAGCAGATAAGTATCCTCATGATCACATGAGGTTTAAATCACCAGCACTTTGTCACTAATCGTGTGTCGACTTGTCGGGACCTGCTCATAAAAGAAGTCTTAAATGCTGCACTGCTGCAGTACCCTCTCATTGTGAGATTTTATTTTTTGGAACTAATACATCCCAAACACATAATTAGACAAACTAAAGTTATCTAACCCACAACCAAAAGACTACCGATAAGAATAATCCTAGAAACACATGACCACAAATAGGAACAACTCCTAATTGATTCTTTGTTATAACTTTCAAATTTGATGATGTATTAAGGAAATAGTGCCAGCAAGGAATTGGCGTTTCAAATCCCGGGAAAGCATTTGTCATTCTGTTAGCATCGACAAAGAGCCCGTGAAAGTCAATGCGCGTGCCCAATCAACGCGCAATCATTCAAAATCCAAATAGATATGGAACAACGAATAAACCAACTGTCCTAGCACCATTTAATTCTCAAAAACCAGTCATATATGAATTACATGGTGCTAGGACAGTTTACATGTCTTCAATACCGTTGGGTATACAATGCCAACGGCTCCAAAGGCATGGCGCAAGATCTCATGCCTACACAATGGCTCCTTTCTAACACGAATTCCTTTTAAGAGGGATGGCGAAATTCAGTTCAACAGGTAGTAACAGGGCTATGGGTATAAATCCCAGGAACAACGTCATGAAGGAGGAATCGTTGGGTACACAATGTCGGGTGCGATATCAATCTCATAAAAGCTGTAGTGAAGCAGCTCGTAACACCAATTTGTTTCATGGGGGTGCCTGAGTGAAGAGTGATTATTCAGTGCTCCTGAAGCACCGCGACACCGCGACGTGGTGCTTCAGGGTCCATTTCCACCACACCTCGGTTTTGGCATCACACACTTGGTGGTGCACAAAGGCCGCTGAGCACTTAATAATCATTCGGGACGGTTGTGTACTCAATGACCTTCCAAGTTCCTATATCTGCTTTCAAAACAGACATGTGTGATGTTAAATAGTTTACTATACAAGATTGAAATCCCTTTAACACCAATTTCTTTTAAGAGGAATGGTGTAACAAAGTCTGCTAAACAAACACGAAGACAGAGAGAAAACTAGTAGAGCCTCAATACATTTGTATATAGCATTGATAGATTCCGAACCTCTATCGGGGTGGAGCTCTCCTTGGGCTTAATTTCTGGATCAGCCCCAGCCCAAACGGCCTGAGGCGGGGCCGTAGTGGCGTAGTAGTCATCATCGTCCTCATCATCAACATCGGCCCACGATTTCACCGTGAGCGGCGTCGGAGCCCAAAAAACCTGCTGCTTGCGCTTTTCCTCTTCTTCCTCCTCCTGCTTCTTCTTCAAACTGCTTTTGTTGCTCTTCGACGAACCTTGTTGCTCTTTGTCGGATTTCTTCTTCTTCCTTAGGCTTCCGAGGGCTGCAAACACGTTCGAACTGTTCAGAACCAACGTATCGTCCTTCCTGCTTCCTCCTCCCACCATTCTCTCAACTCAAATCTGATCAAACCTTTGATTCGATTCCAGATACAGTTGTGTATATCCCCGCCTGTATATACAAAACTGCACAGAACGAATCTTTATTGAAATCTCAAGCGAAAATCGAACCTCGAACAATTGAAAACTCAGCGCCAACAATTGAAATGAGAAAAAAAAAACCTGAATAGATACACAGATACGAATGATTGAGATGGAGTTTATCGGGAAATGAAAAAACAGCAATCGAATCGAACAGATTGTACTGATGAAAGTCACGAGAGTACGAAGTAAGGAATTTTTGGAGGGGATAAGGGTACAGAGAAATTTTTTAATCGGATTTCAACGAAATGAACGGAGGTTGGATTTTCTCGGGAAAAATGAGAGAATTTTCTAAGGAAAGTTGAAGAAGATAGCGTCGTTGATGAGAAGATCAAGAACAGATTGTGCAAACAACAGAAGGATGATGATTCAGAAACGGCTATTTATAGCATAGGAGAGTGTGCATATGGGATAGGTGAGTTAGGGTTTTTAGATAGGTTGAGTGAATTTTTGGGTTTCTTCTCTTTATTTTTGTTACAAGTTATTTTGGGCCCTTTTCTAATACTATTATTTTGGGCCTATTTTTTTTTAGCATTTTCCAATATTGTTTTACAATGACATTTTGTTCTGTCCACCATACAAAGACCACAAAAAATATTTGACCTAGATTTGTTTTTATTTATCTTAATTTTTGTTCTTTAATGTTTTAGTAAATTTGTGAGTTCACACTTGTATTTTTTTGTTTTGGTATTTTTGTCGCGTTTTTTTAATTGTTGTTCAATTCATATTTTTTTTATTAATCATCCGTCTCGACATGAGAACTCTAAAAGGTAAAAAAAATTATGACGAAAGGTAAAACAAAAAAAATACTACGTAAATAACTTCTGTTTTTCAATTTTGGTCTATATTTTAATAATACTTGTCAATTCATCTCGTTGAGAGAACCGATTAATCTTAAAAATTACGACGAAAAATTAGACAAAAATTGCGAATAATAAGTTTTAGTGAAAAAATGCCGAAGACGGCAATTTTAGCATAAACTAGCCCTAAATTTTTCTAAATCAAGTATTGTTTTAAAATATTTGTCCAGTAAAAGGGAATACTGCCGATAAAAAAAAAAGGGAATACTATCAAACCAGTTCTATATTCATAGAAAATATGTTTTAGATCACAAAATGTGGTATTTTAAAAAGAGGTTCAAATAGTAAAATATGAGCAATTATTTTTAGACGGAAGGAATGTTGTGCAATCCATTAGTACTCTCTGTGGATCAAGAAGTATTGTGTAATCCATTAGTCTTTGCCGGTCGCATAGACACATAGAAATATCATATCCGGAGTAAAAAATACTATTTAATACTAACTGTTGAATTCATGTAAAAATATGATTGCTAATAATTAAATTCGCAATAATTTACTTGAGTATAAATAGAAATATTATATCCGGAGTAATTTCGTGCTAATAAATGTCTAGGAGATGCGTGCATAGGAGTGTTATTAGCATCCTACTAGTTGTGTCGTAGCAAATAAAAAATCTTAATGGCGAATGTAGTTTCAACCATTTCCTAATGGAGTGGATGCCTTTTCGTTAACATTTTTTTACTTTTCCATGCAGAATTCAACCAATTAAATTACCTCTTATTTTTCTTTAAAATGGATTGTTAAACCATTTTCGGTTGACTCTGTGCATAGCACGGATTTATGGCTAGTTTAATTTATAGAAAATGAAAGGAACAAACAAACATTATTATTAGGTAATTATGTTTTGAACGATATAAGGAAAATGGAAAAGAAAATGGTTGAATCTACTTGCTATAAGTAATGCACGAAAATGAGTAAAATTGATAATTCGGAGTCCTATAATTCAATCGATTTTACAAATTATAAATTTGTATTTAATTAGGTAACCTATTGGAACTTCTGCAAAAAAAAAAAAAAAAAACTATAAAAGTGTAAAAACCAAGGAATTTAGCGGAGCTTTTGAAAAGGAAATTCCTACTGAGATAAGAATTCCCCAATAAAGCTGCTAGTACCAGGTAAACTCATATTGGCCAAAGTAAAAAAGAAAAAAATGGTAGCGAAATTCGGCATGGTGCTCACTAAACCTCCATAATATCTAACAAGTTGAGTTTTATGTCGATCATATAGAACACGAACACAGAGAAAAATGGCTGAAGAAACCAGTCCATGACTTAACATCAGTAAAATGCTACCTCCAATTCCCTGTATGTTCAAACTAAACATACCAATAGTCTAGGAAAGTTTGCTTGAAACCAAACCCATGTGAGAGTGAATATAATCAATCTCGAAAATTGAATTTTATTGTACCGAAATTATAGTCTTACCAAATTAATTTCCAAATTTCCCAAATCAAGGGACGAACATGCAAAAGAAATGTTGTAGGAAAGTACATGGGATTAGGGATGGCCATTTCGCCTCATCTGTGCATATCCTGATCTGATTCTCATCCCGAACGGATTGGCAATTTGGAGATATGTCTAGGGATTAGATAGGATATAGAGATTATTTTGTTAACATTTTCGGAGATCAGATAAGAGACGGGGATAGGCATATCCCCGCCCCAAATTCATTTTCTGATCCATCCCCGCACCGCCGAATCCCCAATACTTAAGGGGTCTATTCATGACTTATGAAACTTTTGAGATCTCACGGAATTCTCTTCAAACATCTAGGGATCTCATTGTAATTGTATTAAAGTTTCTCATTTACTCGAGAGTTTTTTTTCAAAACATCCCTCGAACTATGCTCCAGTTCTTTACTTCCTCCTCAAACTATCAATTTTGTTTATTTAGTCCTCCAACTATCACATCCTGTTGCCTTTAGTCAAATTGCTAACAGACTTCGCAAAACTAACAGCAGAAAATTAGATGAGTGGCCCACGCACTATTTTCTCCCAACTCAAAGGGTAAAACCGCGATTTCACCCAAGTGATGTACAAAATCCCTTTCTCTCTCTTTTTTTTTTTGCATGAAAGTTAGGGTTTTCAATATCAAGTTTTTGGAACTGGTGAATCTTTTTCTTTTCTTTTTTGCTCAGGAAAGAAGAAATTTAAAGATATAGAAGAGTAGAAAAAAATCTGTTGGGAGGTTTATACAGGTACCATTCCAGGAGATAAACCAAAATCAAGTTTAGCCTTCTTTTTTTTCCTATACTATTGCAACTACAGGTACCATTCCAGGAGAAAGAAATCTTTTTTTTTTTTTTTCTATTCTTGCAACTTTTATTATTGGTGCTAGTAGAGAAATTGAGAGGGAGAGAGAGAGAAATTGAGACTCTGTTTTTTTTCTTCCAAAAGCTCTGTTCTTTTTTTCCCCAGGTGAAGTTGGCATCAAATAGGGAGGGAAACCAAGTAGAATGACATTTTTACCCTTGGAGAGGGGTGGGAAAGGGGCTGCCATTTCAGTCTTTGTTTTCTGCCGTTAGTTTCCAGTTAGTTTTGTGAAGTCTGTTAGCAATTTGACTAAAGGCAACGGGATGTGTGATAGTTGAAGTACTAAATAAACAAAATTGATAGTTTGAGGATGAAGTAAAGAACAGGAGCATAGTTTGAGGGATGTTTTGAAAAAAAACTCTTTACTCGATATACTAAGAGGGTGTTTGGCAAGCTCTTTTTTGGCTTTTTAATTTTTCATTTTCTCATTTTGTGTGTTTGGCATCCACCTCCCAAAACTCATTCCCACAAAATGACTTCTTTGTTTTTGAGTTTAGAGGCTAAAAGTTAAAAAGAGGTGGAGAGGAGTTTTTCCATTTCTAGTTTTCCATTATCATTTTA
>JAXBDA010008697.1:0-14195 GCA_036023075.1 Gaultheria prostrata
AAGGGTAATAGAGTGTGTAAAGTTAGGGATATGTTCAGTGGTTAAAGGAAGGCATTTGGGGAGTGTGTATGGCTGCCATTGGCTGATACAATTTCAGTCCAAAAATGGGTAAACATATTAGACATGAGGGAGGTGATTTGAGGTGAAATGGGAATCTGATGGTTAATGGGGTGTTACGGGTAAATAGGTTGGCATAGCCTTAGGACTATTTTGGGCATAAAGTATCTATGCATATGTAAAAGAATACAAATGGGTTTACGGCTGGAGGTTAGATGATTAGGTACGGTGCGTACACAACATTCACTCGTGTACTCACAAGTTGAACGCGTAGAAAATATACGAGATGCCAACAATAAAAGAAAATGTTCTAAAACGAAATTTCATGCAAGAAAATGCTATTCAAAAATCCGGACCGTTACAATATATACCTTGGCTATAAATAACTGATTTTAAGAAAATATTATGTTTTTGTAAATAACATTAATCATACCAACAACTGACTATTTTTAAAGAGGAGATTCATGTAATTTAACGAGATATGTATTGAAACTATCGTGTATTATATTTTTCATTTTCTTATTTGATTGAATATCAAAACTTGAGACCGCATGTGTGATGCAACTATCTGTACAGATAAATACTCGTGACTTATATTCTTGGAGTCTTGGGTATTAAAATATCTCAAAGTCTGGCATGGCCACAAAGTATGCCTAAAAATTTTAAACCTTCTCATATCTCGATGATATCGATTTTGACCATCTTACAAACTTTACGTATTGTTGACCCATATACATTAATTACATAAGGAAATAAAAGTAAAAACTTTAATAACCATTTCTATATTGTTTCAAATGGAGTTATATTTACAATTTGAGTATTAATTAATTAAAATTTCAAATGAAAAGATTTGAAATCGTAGGAGAGATTGTTGGAGAGATACATGTAGATAAAATTCCTAACAATTTTCATTTTGCTTTATCATGCAACTCAGCGGAGGCATGGAAAATACTAACCGAATTTATAAATAAAATAGCATGAAAGATGAAATTTGAGTTGACTATAAATAATAGGACTCCTTTACTAGATAGAGTTAGACTAATATTTAACCATTTTTATTTTGTTTTCTTGATCATTTTATGTTTTCTCAAACTATATTCCAAGGTTTTCTTAACCAATAGATAATTGCCACTTGTCCTCATGTCCAATCTCCTCACTAATCTACCATTTTTCTTAAGATATCCACATTTACTAAGAGCCAATTCATATTCATAATTTGTCGCACTACATGGCATAGGGAAAATTACTTCAATTTCATTTATCTGTATGTGCAATGCACAAATGATTATACCTGATTTACGATGTTAATTTGTATTTTTTATAAAAATCTTTTTGACCTATTTTCAGAATTTTCGAACTTTAGAAACTCAGTTTAGAATTTTTTGAAAACATCATATATGTAACGTAAATTAAAAATAAAGGTTTCAAATTTGTAAAAGATTAAAGAAAACACATAAAAAAAATTAGTTAAAAAAGAAAGGTCGAAGGAAGAAGAAGGGCGTGTGATGAGATTGCAGTGGAGGGTGATGTGGATTTTTTTCCAAATTATTTCAAAATTACTTTCGAAAAAAACACCACGTGTACGTGTCACGCACTTACAAGAGAGTGTAAATATGTATGCTCATCCACTTTCTTCTTTCCTTTCTTTCGTGATATTTTGTTGTTATCAATGAAATATTTCTTTCTTTGCTGTTCAAAAAAAAAAAACGTATGCTGATAAGAGTATATGCATGTGGTTGATCAGGCATATTCAGGAGCACAAGCACTGCAGATTATAATCCTTTTGTCCACTGGAACAAATAAGGGAGGAGGTTACTTCGCTCCTCGGAGCGTATTTCTGTGTATGTATATCGGCTATATCTTCATCTGGGCAGTTCTCAACTCCTTTTCCTTGAAAGTAATTGCTTACCTCAACATAATCTCCATCTGGTGGCAGGTATATATACATCTTTCTTGCCCATGCCTTCTATTTTATATATGTACACCAATGCTTACATAAACTAATTGGGTACGTACACGTACACTTATTTCAAATAATTTAGTATCATTTGAAAGATTACTTACGTTTCGTTAATGTATTTGAAATGCTAAATTGTTTGAAACGATCTTGAATCGGGTAGCACAATTGTAACTGCACAAAATCATCACTGCGCGAGAATGAGCCTTAGAGCATTCAAAGTTCAATCCGATACGTATGAGTTGCTATTTCAAACGCTGGTTGTGCATGACATGAAAGTTACATGAGTATTATGACTTTTGCAACTTAAATTCGGACAAGGCTGCAGGTAATTGGTGGTTTGGTGGTGATCATAATGCTACCACTGGTGGCACAGCCAACACAACCAGCTTCCTACGTGTTCACCCATTTTGAAACGGCACCAGAGGACACTGGAATTTCCAGCAAACTTTATGCAGTAATCATGTCTGTACTCCTCAGCAATTACTGTCTCTACGGCTACGACGCTGCTGCTCATTTAACCGAAGAAACCAAAGGCTCCGACCGAACTGGTCCTACTGCTATTCTCACTAGCATTGCCATCATCACTGTTTTCGGATGGGCTTATAACTTGGCTCTTACTTTCAGCATCAAGGTACCCCCCCTTACCCTTTATTATTTGGACCTTGAAGTTGTTTTAGGTACATAATGGAGTGTAGAAAAAAAGGGATTTAAGATCTAAAACCAACGGGCAACGGCCATTAGAAAAAAATTACATTGTGCTGCGCATTTCTTTGAGAAAGAAAGCAACATCTTTGACTTGGTTGTGCAAACTTTTTACCCAGAATCCAAGCTACTTGTATGATGTAAACAATGAGACGGGGGGGGCACTTGTACCGGCACAAATAATTTACGACGCGTTCTACGGGAGATTTCACAATTCCACAGGAGCTGTTGTTTTTCTCTGCATTATCTGGGGATCCTTCTTCTTTTGTGGGCTTTCGGTAACAACCAGTGCTGCTAGAGTTGTACGTGTGTCTAATATTCTCTTTTCATATAAATTCCCTATACTCCATTAAATAATTGATCCGTCTTCGGGAAAATTAATACCAAGTATAATCTATCTCTACATTAATTTGTTCACAACATAAAAACAATCTCTTTCTTCGTCTACTAGGTTTATGCTGTATCGAGGGATAAAGGAATCCCATTTTCGCCAATTTGGCGAAGAATTCACCCGAAACACAAGGTTCCCACAAATGCGGTGTGGCTATGCGCGGTCCTCTCCACGATCCTCGGGCTGCCTATCTTGAAACTCAATGTGATATTCACAGCCATCATTTCCATAAGTACGATAGGATGGGTCGGAAGCTACGGTGTCCCGATTTTCGCTAGGCTCGTGATGGATGAAGAGAATTTCAAACCAGGGCCCTTCTACTTGGGAAGCAGAGCAAGCAGAATTATTTGCTTGGTAGCATTCTTGTGGATTTGTTATACCTGTTCAGCCTTCCTATTGCCCACTCTATACCCTATTACTTGGAACACCTTTAACTATGCACCCGTAGCTCTAGGCTTGGTTTTGTCACTGATTATGCTTTGGTGGTTTTTAGATGCAAGGAGATGGTTCAAGGGACCTGTAAGGGACCTTGATATACATAATGGAAATGTTTAGGCAGCATTTTGGCCTACATTTTTCTTATTTTTCTGGTCTTATTTTTGTCTTTTCTGAATTCTTGTTAGTTTGTATCAAATTATTTACGACTACACTTTCATCTTGATGAGATTCTCTGAAAACTAAAATTTTTAACTAAAGGCAATATATAATTTTTATATAATTTTGGTCTTTTTTTGAACGTTTTTAAGATTCGGTCCACATTTTTTACATATTATATTTCTCTCCTTGGGACGAATCCGAAAAGTTAAGTATTCTGACCAGAAAAAGATATTGGCTAGCGATGAAAAATAAACTTAAATTTAAAAAAATAAGACAGCCCAAACTCAACTTTAACCTCCGCATCTGGATTTAGGGGTGCACATGGTCCGGATTAATCTGGTTTTCCATAAATTCAATAACCGGACCATTCCAAACAGTTCTAACAAAATTGAGAACCAAAACTTAATCAATATATGTGTGGGACATGTCCAGATTCAAACCGCACAACCGCACCGGTTTTGGTTCGATTCTGGTTCTATCCAATTACCATCCACACTTTTTGACAAGACATGCATTCATAAAATTATTTAGAATTAAGAGCGCCAAACAATTCATAAAATAACTGTAGGAATTTTGTGACACCCCATAATCCCACATCGGCTAGCTATGGAAGTGTGGGGTAATATATAAGGTTTGGCCCATTGGCTACTGTTAACTTGAGGCTAACATTTTAAGCCACGTGATTATTTTAAGAGTTAGCAGGTCAACTAGGGTGGGTCGTTACCGGTGGTATTAGAGCACAACCCTGGTCTACATGGTGGTGACCATCACTACTACAATAATAGTTAAAAAGTGTCATCAAACGTGAAAGATGACAGTTTTGAGACTGTCATCTATGGAGGTGACATTAAAAGTTTGAATTTTTTTATGACAGTTTGAAACTATCATTAAAATATATAGAGAGAACGCTTTTTAAGTGTCATTGAAAAATATAAGATGACAGTTTACCATTGTCATCTTAGACTTTTAATTACGCTTTAAAACTATCATCTTCTATCACAAAGATGACGGTGTTAAAGGGTCAATAAATGTCTAAGATGACGGATATCTATCCTCCATTCCGGAAAAAAAAAAACCCCCCAATTCTAGTTCGAACACGTAGCGCTGACATGGCTCCCACGTGGCATCCATGTTGTTGTGCCCACATGTTCCTTGTGTGGCGTGCAATATTTGCTTGCCCAGGACTCGAACTCGAGACCTTGAGCTCCTCGCATGCGCGCGTGTTACCAATTAAGCTAGCACACTTGTTGTTGACAAAAGATCAACAAAAATATTTATACTATATTTTTCGAAATTTTTTAAACTGGGCACACTTTTAATGTCAGTTTTGGATTTCAACTGTTAGCTTAGACATTGAAAATATAAGATGACAGTTTTAAACTATCATCTTATACGTTTAATGACGCTTTTTGACCGTCATCTTTTATGATCAACTTCAATGTCGGTTTTGATTAAAACTGACATTAAAAGGGCTTAGTTTCAATGTCGCTTTCAAGGAAAACTGACATTAAAAGGTTTTCCATATGGGCTTCTAGAAGCGCCTTGTTTTAATGTCAGTTCTATGCAACAACTAACATTAAAGAAAGGTATAATAATGTCACTTTTATTCTAAACCGTCATCTTACTTCGCAAAGATGACAGTTTTTAGGATAGACTGACAGCAAAACTCTACCCTCATATTTTCAATGTTTCAATTTTTGGTGTGTCATCTTTAATAATTTTTGTAGTAGTGCATCTCTAGAATCTGCATGAGCCACCTCTTGAATTCCGGAGTCGGAGCAAAGTGTTATGCAGAACTAAGTGCTACACCATGGCCACCGGGGGAAGGTTGTTGGGCTAATGCGATGAGGATGTTGCATCACAAGGTGGGGAGGTTGTCCCACATCGGCTAGCTGTGGAAGTGTGGGATAATATATAAGATTTGACCCACCAGCTACTGTTCACTTGAGGTTAACCTTTTGAGCCACGTAGTTTAGGCTAGAAATTAACAAGTGAACGGATCGTTACAAATTTTGTTAAGATTCCAAATCAAGTATGGTCCACAAAATACTTGACAATCTAACTATAAGTATAACTAAAGTAATTAGGATTTTTGCTTGGAGTGAAAACGAGAGATTGAAATTGGGTATTGGGTCCAATAATTATAGTTATATGTATAAACTTCCAAACAAAAGACATTTCTTCTCTTAATAGACACAAAAGAATAACCTATCAGGAAAAAATTAACTTACCAAATCAAGATAGATAATTACGGTCCACTTTGGTTCTAACAGTGGTTCTTAAAACAAGTAATGAAATAAAATTACTGGATTCTTATTTTCTTTAAATCATAACCAGACCAATGAACCGCAGAACCTAACCAAATAGAACGCTCAGTCCGGATCAGATCGATTGAGCGGTTATATCAATTTTGTTGAACACCCATGTCTGAATTAATAACAAATGAATCGAATGAGAGCTCTTTTTCATATTCTTAAATAAAGGGATAAACCAATTACAAATTAAATCAACAGATATTCGGCTGCTCTTAGCAAGTGAGTTACAAAAACAAATGCCGATTCTTTAGGCTGGTATGCATTCAATTCAAGTCTTGTTATCCAAGGGAAGCTGCTTTCAATCCTCACCCTACTTTCTCTGTGGTCAAATTTGTAACACAATTTTCAGCCGGTGCTCTTTCATAAGTCATAGCACAATCATTTTTTATATGAAACTAACAAAATAACAAGAGTAATGCTACAGACCCAAATAAATATACATAAATATGTTCATAGATGTGTGTAGAATCGTGAGACAAAGAGCACATTTATCTGTGCCCGTAGCATTTTATGAACAACAATCATAGTTTCATTTCGATAGAGAGGTCCTATTTATTACCTTTATTTACACTTGATGCCATCCACATCCTCCCCTACGTTCTTTTCAATCCTATCTAAAAATTCTACATACAAAAGAAACATAGCTAGGTTATGATACGGGGAGGGGTAAATGAAATTGTACTAGGCCAAGAGTTCTTCCCAATTTTAGGAACAAAAAGCACAAATATATGGCCAAAAGGCCCGCTGCTACGAACCTATTGGGCCTCATATTGTTCTTTGGCAGGACCGCAAGAGCCCAAAGCAAGCCACACACAAGGAAGCCCAAAGTTTCATAGACGGAGGCATCTCTAGGTATGACATAATAGGATGGATACACAGCCCAAGAGGCGAAAACAAGCGACAAGCCCAAGCCCACCAGAGTGTTGAAAATGGGCCCAGCATAGCACCCAGAAATGGCGACCTGAACTCCGTCCGGACCACCGGTTCTTGCCATTGTCACATTGGCTACCAAGTCACCAAGAGAATTGCCCCAAGCAAGGACAGTCAGCCCAAGAATCGACGGGCTTATCCCAACAATAAGCCCAATTGAAACCAACAGAGAAACAAGTTCCTGGGCCAGAATATAAGTCCAAGTGATGCTCATTAAGAATCCACCTCCAAGCCAAAGGAACAACAACTTCCTTGGTGGGCCAGGCCCATTAATTTTGAAGAAAACAATAGACCCCAATACAGCTCCAACTGACCCACCAACTGCATATATTACAAAGTTTGGACCACTAGAACTCCAAACCAAAGCCAACAAAATAGGAGCCGAAGTGACTGATATAACTGCACATGGTTTTGACCATCTCTCCTCTGAAGCCACTGGAATAGTTAACTTTCTAGGCAAAGATAGTGGCAGCTCTAGAACCCACAAAATTTTCCCAAGAAACAAACACCCTTTTCTATCTTCTTTTCCTTTAACCTCAATAGGCCTCTCATCATCAACCATAAATTTCAATAGAGGTGCTCCTAACTCAGAGTTTTTTTCTTTTTCTAAATCCCCATTTGGAAAAGTCTTATTACCATTAACTAAAGGCAACATAGGATTCCTTCCTCTGTCCTTACTAGTACATAACTCTGATATGGACACCAAAAACACATAGACAAAATAGAGTGAGAGAAATGAGATGGCACCTAATAAGTTTATGGTGCCAAAGATGATGATGACAAGCAGACATAGGAGAGATAGAAGCAAGAACAAGACATCCCTCATGAAACTAGACTTATCGATCGATACCCGGGTAGGGCAGACGCAAATGCTTACGATTCCGACCACTGTTGTAGACACAAAGAACGCGCCTCCCAAAATGCTATTGAGTCCAACTTCATTGGTGTTTTCTCCCATGAAAGAGACTATGCTTGCGAATAGATCCGGCGCTCCGTTTCCGAGAGAGAGAAGAGTTACTCCAGCTATGGTAGGAGAGAGTTTCAAAATCCTTGATAAACCCTCGAGAGAAGAGCAGAAGTAAGTGGCAGATGTGTCGCCAAGTAGGTAGAAGAGAATCAGGAGCCAGAGGAAAAGGCTTGTGTAACCGAGGAAGGTGGGGAAAGAGCAATAAAAGAGGTGGAGATAGGATATGTAGCCTCCTCCTGATTGACAACCCTTGTGGGATTTCACATAAGAGCATTTTGATTGGTTGTCTTGGAATCTGTGGAGTCCTTTGCAGCCAATATCAGTATTCTCTAGGATTTGGTGGTAATTGGTGGGATTTGATTTCTTGAAATGATTGAGGAAATTATGGAGATCAGAAGTAGTGGGTGAAGAGATGAGGAGGCAAATGAGGAAGAGAAAGGATGTGTTTAGAAACAGAGGGAGAAGAAACTTTGATCTATGCATGGAGAGGTATCCTGCCATCTAGGACTTAATGGTGAGAGAGAGAGAGAGAGAGAGAGAGAGAGAGAGAGAGAGAGAGAGAGAGGGGTGACAGTGGAAATGAAAGTCTTACCCATGAGAAGAGTTATAGTACGCAGGGACAGAGCCAGGATTTTACTTTTATGGTGATGAAAATATATATTTATAAAATAAAAAAGACAAACTGCATTATGATCTGAAAGATTAAAAAATTAGTGGTGGAAAGTCTAAATAATTCAGGGATAAAAATTTATTTTCTGTATAATAATTGTATTTTTTTGAAAATCTTGTGGTGGCGGCCGCTACCACTTGTTCCCATTTGGCTCCATCCTTGTACGTACGTTTGTTGTGGAGAAGCTATCAAAGGATTTTTTGTTTTTTAATGACGTTAGAGAAGCATTGTATATAGTAGAAGTATAGAATGATCTAATTAGTACTATTAATTAGTTTCCCATTTTTAGTTACTTAGCTAAAAGTTCCTTCTAGTTTGTTTATATTCAAATTTTTCCGTCGTTAGTTAGTTTTGCATAAAATTTTGGGTGTTTATTGGTTCGTCTTGACCAATCAGAAAAGTAAGAAAATTACGACTTTTATCCAATTTTTTTGAGAAATGACCAACTTTTAGACGGTGTAAATATGCTAAAAGTTGGTCCTTCCCAAAAACAAAAAGAAGGAAAAACTCGTAATTTTTTAAGAATACGAGTTCTCTTATCGAGACGAACCAAAAAACACTGAAAGTTTGACCCAAAACCAATAAACGCAAAAAAAAAAATTACAACCATAAAGTGATTTTTAGCCAAGTAATTAACTAAAAATGAGAAACTATTAGTATAATAGTCTAATGCAATTGAAAATTAATCATCTGACAAGAAGGCAGGATATATACCTCTTGTCATAATAAAACATATTCTATGGATATATAATTCAATCGGGTTTGGTTGATTATCCATCCATAGGAGCAAATTTGAAGATGTACATACGATCTAAAATGGATTAGTAAAAAGAGCAACGTCTAGACTTACTTATCGAGTTTCACCGTTTTAGAGGAGCACAAAGTCAATTTTCAAGTCCTCGGTAATTAAAGTTACCTTTTGGGCAGCGCAGTGATAATTACCTGACAATCAAAAATTAACCTTAAAATGATTTTGGTGATCAGTACGAGACTTTAGTCTCGATCTTAATTGGCCCCTCTGTTAATCGGTAAATATATGGGAATAGACCAAAAGGGAACAGACCATGTATCGACGGCGCCGGTGACCCACTTGTGGGTCCCAAACGGCAAATCCGATCCGTTCATCATGCTCAGAATCAAAATACGAGTGGGCTTTTTGCGCAAATCGAGTCCATCGGACGGCTGTAAGTACTCGATCCAAAATCACCCTATTTCGTGCAATCACTTTTGCACGAAATAGGGTGATTTTGGATCGAGTACTTACAGCCGTCCGATGGACTCGATTCCCCCGAAAGCCCACTCGGATTTTGATTCTAAGCACGATGAACGGTTCGGATTGGCCATTTGGGACCCACACGGAGGTCGCCGGCGCCATCGGTACGTGGTCGGTACATATAGCACTACTCTCTGTTAATGGACGGTGTAATTGGTTCATTGAATTAGTTGGTTCGAAAAAAATCGTGGGTGGAGGTGATATATATGCAAGGACAAAATGTGAGATAAGAGGCGGCTATCAAACATGTGTGATTGTGAGAATAGTTTAATGATGGGATCGAGGTTTGATGTTAGCTGTGGTAGTAGTTGTTGTCATGTTTGCCACGTTGACTATAGCTAGTCCATTAAATTATCCTTCATCTTGAAAGGTGCATGGATCGATGGATAGCACTTTCCCCAGTTGGAGAAGAAGAAGATCGAGGAGTCATATATAGTGCTGGACTGGTGAAGATGCATCTAACCCCAGTTGTGCCCCCAAAACTAAGGATGAATATAAGATTAGGTATGACTCAGAAAAAGACTAGTTATCATTAGACAGTTGGTAATAAGGGGTGTTTTGGCAAAAATAATTAAACTCGGATATTTATTTTTTCCATTTGTTAGTTTTGCGTCGATTTGTTTACTGATTATGAATTTGTCTCGATGACAGAAATATAATAAGTAGTAAAAATTATGATCAAAATTTAAGAAAGTTCACTAAAGACAAAAATAATTCCAAGCAGACGAATTTTTTGGGTTATTTTGTCTTTATGCACAAAATTTTAGTTTGGTCAATCACTTTTTTGCTTTTCAGATATCTCTAATCGAGACGAACCAACAATTCACACGAAATTGACGCAAAATCAAAAAATATGAAAATAATTTCTATAAGGACAAAAACATAATTCAGCTTAATTATTTAGCCAAAACACCCTTAAATAATTAATGTAAGCAAAATGCTATGGACACCGACGGGTGGTGCACAGGTGAGTGCATGGTGTCCACTTAAGGAGTCTCACATGAATAATCCAAGTCGCTTATTAATTTAAAAATTATTTTGGAGTTATTCTGCCAAAAATTAGCTCAATCTAATAAGTGTATGTATTTGACCAAATCTTTTGATTTTTCATTTAGAATTTAAAATCTTATATTCCAAAGGAAAATTTGAAAAAAACTGGAATAATCACTTACACGTATCCAATTGAATTGTTTTTTACATGTCAACTCGAAGTTTTTTTTGAAATTAGTGAACAACTAGAATTATAAATGCGAATATTTGAGAGCAATGCATATTAATGACGCATACGAATTGATACATGGGAGCCTTGTTCATAATGACTAACTACAGGGTCTATACTTTATTTAGTCCATCAAACAGTTTTGTAACCTCTCCCATCCTAAAAACACGCGCATTCCAAAACTACCCCGACATATTTCAAAACCGATTCAAAATTTTCAAAACTTTTAGAAAGCGAGAGAAACAGAAAGAGCGAAAGTGAGAGAAACAAAATGCGAGAGTACCATTCAAATCGCCGGAGCTCTAGACCATCATCGTCGTTTCCGTTTATGTCCTCATCGCCGTCGCCGTTCAGTTTCTCGTCACCGTCGCAGTTCAGTTTCTCGTCGTCCACTTCGTCGCCGTCGTTTCCATTTACTATTGTCAGTTTTGTACCACTATCCCTCTGTTTTGTGCCCTAGACTGTTCTAGGTTTAATTTGTTGATTTTTTGCAACATTTCCTTCTCTTTTTGTTTGCATGAACAATGTTTTGTTTAGTGTTGAGATACTATTATATCCTCTCATTTTGCTATAAAAATGACTGTTCTAGCATGCGATAACTTTATCTCTGGGAATATTAGTGCTTCCTCTTCATTTTGTTCATCTAAACACTTTTAAATGCTTAAATTTTGGCATGTTTCTGGTTAGATAGCGTTATCTCCTCGTTCTTTTTGTATAAACAATGTTTATTGTTTACATAATGTTATATCCTGTCATATTTTGGCACAAAAAAGTAACTGTTCTGGTGTTGAGATAGTGTTGTTGAGATATTGTTATCTCATTTCTTACTTTGGTACAAACGTGTACTGTTCTAGGAGAGATAGATTTATCTCCGTCGATGTTTTTTTCTTTCCAAAACTCTGTTTTCGAATGAGATTTTGTAAGATATGCTTATCTCCTAGTTTAACTTTTCTAACACGTTGCTATCTCCTCGTTAATTTTTGCAGGAAAATGAGTGATCCAAGAGTAACATTTGATAAACCACTGAATGTAAAACCTCTTGCAATGGAAGAGCCAGTCGTAGAATTTCCTGATTCCCCTCCTGTAGTAAGTCCTCGAAGCATTCTTCGACTCACTCTTCCGGGATTTACTCCTAAAGTCCATCTTACTGAATCCCCTAAGGGAAAATATTGCAAGAGTATGCCAACAAAGGGGAAAATACAGCAACAACATGATAATCAAGAAAAAAAGCATACACCTACAAAAAGAAGCACGCGGTCTACTACTGCACAACCAAATGAGGTGATACCTACAAAAAGAACGACCTAATCTACTACTACTGCACAACGAAAGGTGGTGAACAGAGAAACAAGAAAGAAGATGACTGCTACTGCTGACAGTCCTATCCAAATCGAAGACGATGAAGAAGAGGAAGAGGAGGAAGAGGAAGAGGACAGTGAAGAAGTGGAAGAGGAAGATGATAGTCCTGTTAGGGAAATCAGGAGGAAAAAATGACATGATCCTCCAATTTTGAAAGAGGAGAATGAAGAAGAAGCTGAGGAAGAAGGTGAGATGGAAGAGGAAGACAACAGGGTTGTTAGGGCAACCAAGAGTAAAAAATGACACGATCCTCCAATTAGCAAGCGAAAAAGAGAACAATTGAAGGAGGAAGACGAAGAGGAAAATGAGGATACATTCATTCCAAAGAGAAAGGAAGAACAAGTGCCTAAGAGAATGAGAGGACAAGTGCAAAAGAAAGAGCAGGAAGAAGAGGATGAAGACACGAAATCGTTCCGTCTACAGTACAGGTTTTGAGATACTGCTATCTCTGGCTTTGTTTTTGTGGATGAAGAGTCTGTTTTGTGAAGATAATCTTATCTCTGGCTTTGTTTTTGTATGTAAAGAGTCTCTTTTGTCTTAGATACTGCTATCTCTGCTTTGCTTTTGTAAATAAAGTCTTTTTTTTTCTAAGATACGCTTATCTCGTGCTGTTTTGTAGGTCAAGTCTTGCCAGCATCGTCAGCCTTCTCCACAATGTAAATTTCACCG
Organism: Gaultheria prostrata; assembly: GCA_036023075.1. Taxonomy (NCBI): domain Eukaryota; kingdom Viridiplantae; phylum Streptophyta; class Magnoliopsida; order Ericales; family Ericaceae; genus Gaultheria; species Gaultheria prostrata. The sequence goes on from JAXBDA010008697.1 coordinate 13,110, forward strand.
AAGCGCAAAAAAAAGGAGATCCAAAAATCGCTCTTTGCAATATGTTGTTGACCATTGCTGAAAATAACTTGGACGAACATTCTGTGAAGAAATATGATAGCAACATCCTTAGCTTGATTTAGACGTATCAGCAAAATGAAGGGAGATTCTTGCTAGGAGAGAAATCTGTTGCCATCACACATAACGAGATTGCACTTATATTCGGGATAACATCGGGCACCACAAGGATTCTACTTGGACCCCAAATCAAGAAGCCGAACACCGACTTTGTAAATAGAAACTTTCTCGGATATGATAAGATGTACTACTCAGGAATGAGGGAAAGAATCAAAATACTGATTGACATTCCTGCAAAGGGCAAGAAGAAGAAGAAGCGAGTGGAAATTAAACCTGAAAAGGATTTGGCGTGAATGCTAACACTTTATGTCCTTGGTACTGTTTTTTTCAAGACTACCACTCCTAGTTTTAACTGGTCCTACATTCAATTTGTGGAGAATTTGGAAAATTGCAAGACATTTGCATGGTCAAAATATATAACTGATTTCCTCATCAATGAACTCAACAGTAAGCGTGCAAATCCAACAACTGTTGGTGGTTGCACTGTAGCACTGTTGGTATGGATCTTCTTCTAGATTTCCTAAAGTATTTCCAATTCTCAAGTACTAAATTAACTAACGAATTTGTTGTCCCTATTTTCATTGAACAGTACTGGCTATGCGAACATGCAAAGATTATGGAACCAAGTGAAACACATGTCCCAAGGTTCATGAAATGGAAAGTAAATGACCTTGATGCTAAGCTTTTCGAGACACCAATCGAGAAAATTTTACCGGACATGGTAAGAATCTCGATGTGGTAACCTTATCTCTTTTCAGCTTTCTGTTCTTTACATTGATCATTTCCTGTTGTCAATCCTTATAGGTCATTGTAGACACCCCGATTTTGAACCCGGGATGCAATCGGGCACTCCCGATGACGAAACGGACCAATCATGGTTACCCGAGGATTGTGAAAAGGAGCTTGAACTTGCACCAATCAACCTAACACCACCTAACAAGCCAAAACAACCCAAGAACCATCCAACCA
>JAXBDA010008698.1:0-14193 GCA_036023075.1 Gaultheria prostrata
ATTTCAGCCTTGTTCGGGCCTGAGCCATAGTCTCGTTCTCATTTTCAACAGGTTTGGGGGTAGTGAGAACGTAGACAACCTTGAGACTTGAAAGAAGGAAGTGGATCTTCTTCTGCCAGCGCCTGAAATTTGCCCCATCAAATCGGTCTAGTTTGACAATGTCGGAAGAAAACTGACGCAGTGATGAAGCCATGAATTACGTCTTAAGATTGTTAGAACAGAGGCGCAAAATTTGGTAGTGAGAAGAACAAACACAAAATGCTTCAAGGCACGTTAAACACGCTTTCCTTAAGACGTAATTCGCCCCCACCAAATCTGTAGATTCAATGTGCACTGGGTTACTAGCGAATCGCCTCCAGGATACAATGAAGCCTAGGACTTTGACCTAATGCCTTGCTGCGTTTTCACAAACGAAGGAAGGCCCGAATCCCTTTAGATTTTCTAGTCAAACAAGAATCTGAGATTCTATTTCTGCAGGAAAATAGAATTCAGGAAACACACGAAAAACTGTATAGGAGAAGTGCTTGAGAGCCTTAGAAAAGAAGAGAGATCGCTAGAGATTTTTCGGTGTTTAAAATGGCTGTAAATCTGCCATTTTATAGACAGGAAGAGAAGTGACTTTTCATAGGAAGAATTGTGGCTGTTTAGAATTTGAATCTAACAAGCCTTAACTGCCACAATCTGCCAGCAATTAACTGCCACAATCTGCAGCAATAATTGCCATATGACCGTTATTTTAACAGCCATTCAAGGTTTAAATTTAAACCGTTCGATCACACCTCTTCATGTCTTAACGGTGTGGATCGCACCTCTTCACCATTCTATCAATCTATTTATCCCTCCTTTTTGATCAGTTATGATCTCCACCACACGATCGCTACCACAAAGTCTTACGATTGTCCGATCAAAATAAACAAGACAAACTCAAGACTTCATAAATATATTTAAAACACCCAAAACATTATAAGTATATATTTCTGTATATTTGAAAATATCCCAACAGTTAGATCATGTGAGTGGTTAATGTCAAACTCTTCCTGTGTACCAAATTTGAATCCATGAAACCACCGTAATATGCTGAATTTAACTTAGATGTTTACTCTTTTAAGGCAGCCAGATTTTGGGTTCAGAGATTCAAGGAAAACCACGTTTAATTTTCCATGATGTTCATGTGAAGCGAAATCCCAAATTGCCCGGTTATTAAAGTAATATGAAGTATATAAACGTGATGGCATCCTAACTTCAATAGCTAGCTTTTGGGGTTGAGTTCTGCAATACCTTCTAAATGGTATGGTATTACAGATGGGTAAGGTATGTCTGTTCACGACACGACAGGTGCTGCCGAGTGAGCATGTTGTGCAAGAGGGAGGTTGTAACCGATCTTTGTCTAACGGTATCCAAATCAAAAGAGATGTATGCAGGAAGCATAGGAGGGAGAGAGAGAGAACCTTGGAAGAGGGATCTTGTTGTTCAACAAAGGCTCTCATGAGAATTATCTTGTTTAGCTCTGCATTGTTGCTTCCATGGATACATTCCACACTTCTCTTGGTTGTTGCTTCTTTTGCTGTTTCTTCAGATTCAGTTCTGTTAAGAGACACCTCTTGTATTTGTTCCATGATCACCAAGCCACCTCCCCCTAGCCTACTCTTGTGTTTCTTGTACTATTAAAATCGTACTTCCTGTTACAGAGTTTCTTTTGTCAACACATTATCTATCTTGTAACTGAGGGTATTAAAACCATATTGGCCACACAACAAGATTTTCAACCACCAAAAATAATTGCCAGATCTTTTGGGCAACCCCATTCAGTCGGTGGGCCCCTTTTTTTTTTTTTTCCTTGAAAGGAAGTCGGTGGGTAGTTGCATGTTGGCAAGTGTCAATTTATGAGAACATTGCCACTTGAGAGAATGACAAAGACATGGGTGTAACGCCCTTTTTAATTTTGGGCAAAATGACACTATTCATCACCAAAAAATGAGAATGACAAAGACAAATTGGCCATTCATAGATGTGGATGCTTTAATTACACTAAATGTACACATGCTGATGTAGATTAAATGATGGGCCCCACACCCAAAAAAGTACAATTCAAAATTTGGAGAAAAAAGTGTCGGGATAAAAAGGTAAAGTAAAACCCAATTTTTGCCCCAAATGCCATTGACGACCGGAACTGGGAGCCCGTAGTGAGCGATTCACTACAGGCAGGCATGTAGTGAGCATGTCGGACGTCCATTCTTATTTTGGACGGTCCGAATCTTAAATAAATTGTTTGCGCGAATAATTTATTTAAGATCCGGAGATCCGGACCGTCCAAAACACTTTGGACGGCCGAGATTTACTTACTATAGAGTGTACTAACTACAGGCCCCCGCTCCCTTGACGACCACCATCGACACCATTTCCGGCGACCACCATCGAAACCCATATTTCTCTACCACTCCCATACTTCCTCTTTCTCTACAAAATCGAATTCGATTGTGATCTGGAATCAAATAGAGTTCTGCTTCATTATGAAGAAATGAATTCCTTTAATCTTCAAACATATGCTTATCAACACGTTTGTAATTTGTATAGTACTACACCATCAGTACTAACTTTTTTTTTCTTTCAAATCGGGTGAAAACAAACGTAACCAAGATCAAGAGAATGGAAATAAATCCCCAAAAATATAAAAGAAAGACGACATTGATTCAGTTTGTATATTCTCCTACAGAGACTGTCCAAGTGGTAACAATCGGATTCGATTATGTAGAGAGAGATATATAGGAGTCACAGAGGGAGAGAGAGAAGGGAGGCCGGCAATGGTGCCGGAAATGGTGTAACTGGTTGGTTCTAGAAGCCCTCTTGACTATTTATCGATCCCTGACAGATCAACACATGATTAACTCATCATAATTCGTCTAACGTTCTTTCTTTGAATCTCAAAAAATAGAATTAATTTATAGTCTTGTACAACATGAAACAGGTAAAAAGATTGCCTGGGTAGAAATACATAAACGCAGGTGCATAATTAGTTATGCTCGGACTTTCTAAGAAGCAGTGCTGTAATTAGCTGTCTTGTATCGGAACTAATGGTAGTTTGCCTCCATAAATCTCCGGAAGCTGGCTCTCATCGATTTCTTCTAGCAGCGTTGATTTGAGTTTCTTGTTTTCGACAAATACAATCTGCGAAAGAGAGAATGGTTAGTTCACCAAGATGTTTTCAAATTTATGCTAGACATGTACGGCTGTCTCTAAGATAAATCTATGCATGCAATGATAAGCTTCAATTTAGTAGTTGGACGTAATACATGATACTTGACTGTGTCTAGCTTGCATGAAAACAGGGAATTTCCAAATTTTACCTTCTTCTTGGTATTGTCGTCGATAAACGGATATACAACCTTCCACACTGCCATAAATATGTAAGGCACGTGAACGATAAACAACTTCCCAAGTCTTTCGGGATTGTAGTCCTGCGACATACAACAAGGTTTTGAGGTAAAAGCTAATTGTGTCACCCACATACAAAATTTTGTACTTGTAATTGTAAATTTGTAGTTGTTGATCAGATTTTCCTCTCTGTTCATGTTACAGCCCATTTCTCGAAGGAGAGAAACTTATTCACGGAGCTTCCGTGAAGAGACTCTTTGCTCCAACCCAATCTGGACAGCACGATTCAAGCATTTCATGGTTAGGATTTTCAGATATACTTTGACAGGTAAGTGATAGGTGCTCAAAAGCACCCATCTACACTCCCTAATTGGCACTTTGTTAGGCCAATTAGGTTACTATTTAATTAGCTTTTGTTGGTTGTTGGTGTTATAGGCTTGGGATGATCAAGGGCATGGGGATGTACATTTTGGAGCAAGTTAGGAGCTTTGATACGCGAAGAGGGACGCAAAGAGGGCCGAACTACCAAGTTGCATCAGTCTTGGTCCGGACCACTACTCCCTTGGTCCGGACCAACCTCTAGAAGAGGAAATCGTGCTCGCAGCAACCTTGGTCCGGACCAACGATCCCGGTGCAACAAAGAGCTTACAGGATGCTTGGTCCGGACCACCAAGCGCGGAAAGTGTATTTTTGACGCATTTTGATGTAAATTTTGGGTCTCCCATTATAAATAGAACTTCATAACATTAGTTTAGGGTTCCTAATCTTTGGAGAGAGGCTACTTTAGAGAGAGAAAACAATTGTTCTTCATGTTCTTCGTTTCTCTTTCAACTGCAAGCGCATCAATCATCTCCATTGCCGGCTAAACCCCCTATCTAGGGGGAGGATGAAGCTCTATGCCAAGTAACCATTATATTTTGCGTAGGCTAGGATTTTAATCGAATCGAATTATATGTTCAGAACTTGGTTTCATAAGATCAATGAAGTTATATTCTTATTCTTTCAACTCGTTGCGTATTTGTTTGCTAGCTTTCAAATACCCGTTCATATAATCGTTTTCAACGGTGTGTTTGGAGTTCTGAGATAGATTATGCTCGTAAGACGGATCGTGCCGCACTGTGAGACGGTCCGTGCTATGGGATAGTCTATGCCTTTTAACAAGCACATATATTTTCTTGATGATTTTCGCGAGGGTTTGCAAGCCCTAGCGAAAATCCTTCGCGATTCGAATACTAACCTAATCTATGCAAGTTATGGTTATGAGGCTAGAGTGGATTCTAAACCCTAGATTCCCTCTCCATCAGTTCAAACCAATTTAATTACTTGTTTTAGTTTAACAATTCTCAAATCAATCAAACCAATCTTTTTCCTGAATTAAATTAAAAGTTAATCGAAACTACTGTAATTTAGCCAATTTGTCCTTGCGGATCGACCTCGGACTTAACCACTATTCTTCGGGATATTAGTTAATTCCCTGTTTTATAAATTATATTTTTGGTACGAAAACGACCGATCAGTAAGAATACACTCTTATCGGTCAAAGTGCAAATTGCATCCGAGCCGTCCATGTTTTGAATCGTGCGGCCCAGATTGGGTCGGTGCAAACTCCCATTTACGGAGTCCTCCGTAAAAAAGTTTCTCTCTTCTTGAAGTAAAATGTGACAGCAGAGATATTGATCGAGTTGGGTCGAATTTGAACTGCAGAATTAATCGGTATGTGTAGTGGAGAACTAAACCTGCAAAATGGTAAGAGCTCCCAGGTATGCACGAATGTCACTGTTTGTGTATCCCCATCCTTCAAGATCACCAATAACAGCAAATTTTTCCTGTCCTTCTGGCATCCTGAGACATCAAAGGGACATCATTTCTTTTCTGCAAATTTGGTTACGTCCTGAGATTTTTTTTTTATGGAGAGAGAGATCGTAGGAAAATAGTACCTAGAACATATTTTGTCGAGAGAAAAAACCACAAAACCTGCGTACAGAAGAGGTTACTTAGCGTGTAATCAATAACTTGTCCAGCATCGTCTCTTTTGTAAATAGAATTCCTTACAATAACAATACAGTTCCCATGTATCCCCAATCGGTGGGGGTAAACCAAATTCCTTAAAAGAACTAAAATGTCCTTTTGAAAAACAGTATTTATTTGCAGAACAATTGAAAATGAATTCTTCACTTTTCGAAGTTCTCAGAACTGGAACTTCAACGGCTGACATTCCAGTCATACTCTTATCATAAAGTAAGTACGTAAAATGTGAGAGAACATACGTTTGAATTCCTCTAGACCTCCTTTCCTGGGGAAATGCCTACCAGCAAAGGCAACCATTATAGGACGTCCTGCTTTATCTGTTCCTTGAGTAAACACCTTCTTCTGTTCTAGGTCGGTAGCAATCTCTGATGCAGATATGGAACCGGTTGGGACGAATGTCCTTTTCCATTTCAGGTACTTAAGGAACATAGCAGAAGCTTTCTCGATGTCTAGATCACGAGCACGAAGAAACCTTCTGAGTGTATAATCATCTACATCCTGCAGATACAAATGGTCGAAACATTGCACATCATCAGTGACATCTGATCTAGTATATGAACACGAAGCGCTCAATTAAACCATCGACTTTCTTTATATTTGTATAGATTATCATGGCTTACATGGTTCCAATCTTTACCGTGTTGGAATAGTAAGAGCTTGAATATGTTTCATAGAAGCCATTCTGAATGAGTATTTAGTAGCAACCTAAGATGCTTGAGGAAGAACAATTCCAGCTGTTGAAAAAGGTTGTTAAAATCTTTGTGCAGAGAGATGTCAAAGAGTAGATGATGGTGGAATGAGGAGGAGATACAGGTGCTCGAATTGCAGCATTTTTTTTTCGGGCCCTGGTCTGTCCAGTTGTTCGATTTGTAAAACTTGTTTAGTACTGGATTCAAGACCCTTGACTTCTGCTTATTGCAAAAGCATAGCAGCAGCATAAAATATGGTTTTGTTTTTTTGGTGTGGTAATTGACAGCAGCATACCATGTTACTTTCCCTAGTTTCCTCTTTGTAACTCTTCTTCATTCACATTTATAGTGAAAACCGGTGAGCCGTTGATTTATGCAATATTCTTGCTATTCTATCTTTGTGTTTTGCTCTCTTTGTGTTTGCTTGATTCTTCTTCGTCCTATTTGTTGAGATGTGAAGACATTCCAGGCGCAGTACTTTCCTTCGGTCCGGATGATCATGAAGAGGAGCAGAAAACCCAAGCTGCAGTTTATTCCGTCCCGACGAGGGCCAAGGCTGTCCAGATGATCGGGAACGTGGAGTAAGACGTTTTTTTGGGTTTTTTTGTAAAGGCTTTTCTCTTGTAGTTATAAATACAATAGTCAAGGCACTCCAGGTTGTAACCCAATAATTCCTTCATCATAGTGAAACACCCTAGTAGAGGTGTCGAACGGGCCGGGCTGGCACGAGCACGGCACGTTTATTGTCGGCACGACACGGCACGACACGGTATGGGCCTGGCACGGCACGACACGAACACTAAAGTGGGCCGGGCTGGGCCATCATTTTTTAGCCCACGGCACGGCACGGGCACGGTGAGGCACGGGATGGACAGATGAGCAGTTAAGAGCATCCGTTAGATCATGTGAGTGGATTATGTCAAAAACTTCCTCGCCAAGATGCTCTCTCTTAGACGATCCGTAAGGAGTTTATTCTCCTTCATCGGCCCCGTTCCGCTAATTCAAAAAGCCAAAAGCCAGCTTATTGCGTTTTTCAAGACAGGTCATCCCCTTACAATACATCACATAAAAAACTACAAAAACCACAAAAGTCAAACGCGTATTACGAGCTCTCACATAAAAAACCCAAAAACCCAAAAAACCAAAAAACTAATCTTAGTGGAACACCCCCTTAAGACTCACATGAAACCCGACTTTGTTTCGGTTTGCTTGCGCATCCGATCTGTTTACGCCTTGCAGAGGATCATGTCTAGACGAGGGAGGTACTCTCTTACTCTGGTGCTTCATTTGTTGTTTATCTCTTGTTCTAGGTTGTTTTCCTAGATTTTTCTCAGTGTATTTTGGATGGAATTCTTTGTAAGTGCCGCTGGCTTTCTGAATGTGAAAGCTTTTTTTCTGTTAAAAAAATAAAATAAAAACTCTCTTAGGTTTCTCATATTTAAGGAAACCAGTTTTTTTTTTTTATGAAGAGATAAAAATTTCATTAAATCAAACCACCACAATACACCGATCTAAATGAAAAATAACTTAAAAACTACCAAAAGCAAACCTAAAACTACCCAAAAAATAAATCGGAAAAGCGCCGGTGCCATCGTCGCCGCTGTCACGCCGCCACCGCTTGTTCTCGGTGTCGGAAACCAAGTTTTAATACCCAATTCTAAAAAAGTGTCCATTTTCTTTGCAAAGTTGTGTGTGACAGTATCACTAATTAAGAGAGAGAGAGAGAGAGAGAGAGAGAGAGAGAGAGAGAGAGAGAGAGAGAGAGAGAGAGAGAGAGAGAGAGAGAGAGAACCTTGGCAGAGGGATCTTGTTTTTCAACCCAGGCTCTCATGAGAATTATCTTGTTTATCTCTGCATTGTTGCTTCCGTTGATACATTCCACACTTTTCTTAGTTGTTGCTTCTTCAGATTCAATTTTCTTGAAGGATGCTTCCCCTCTTTGCTCCATGCTTCCTCTCTTCTTTTCTTGTATCGAAATAGAACCTGATACAGACCAGCTCTCAGCCAATGCAAGTATGTTTGTATATAGTAACTGTCACATAGGAGTATTCTAAGAAATTGATCTTATCCGGTCCTTAATTTGGAACGGACGTTGTAGTCCAATTCTAGACCATACATTTGCTGCAATTAATAGTTTTGATTTGTTTAAAAACTCTTACCGGTTAGGCTATTAGTAAAATTTTCTGAGTAAATCCGAACTATTGCTGTATATCAATGTATGGTCCCGATTTGGACCGAAGAGCGTCCGAATCCTATATTCTATATGAGTTAGGCCTATTGGTAACTGAGGGCATTAATTATAACCATGTTTGGTGATGCAGAGTGTACAACAAGATTTTCAACCACAAAAAAAAAAAAAACAATTTCAATAAAAAAAAATCACACATAAATAAGTCCAAAATAAGTGCCAGATCTTTTGGGCATCCCAAGTCGGTAGGTAGTTGGTCGTTTAACAACTTTTCCTTGTTAATGACTATTCCTAGGCCATGTTTGTTTACCTTTAAAAAGGGTGAGATTGGATTATAATTTATTAGTCCGAACCACTTATCTAACTTAGATTAAGAGGTAGTCTGACAGGAAACAACATCATTAACTCAATCCCAATTCCCAGAGGAGGTGGGGAGATTGATAAATTTTTTTTTATTGACATAAGTATCAAATTTGCAACCAAACATGGCCTTGGAGGCTTCTTATTAGGCAGGTCAGCTGGTGGCCTTTGCCTTCGGGTAATTCTTGACCTTCAAGTCAACCATTGAAAAATAAAAAGCTTGATTTTCACATATGATGGAGGACTTGAGGTCACTCCTTGATGCTTAAATTTCCACACAAAGAAAAATCAAAACCATATACGAGGGGTCATTTTCAAAGTAAAAACTAGGACTACCTTTTTTTAAAAAAGAAAATCATAGACTTCGTTCAAACAAATAAATGATTACAACTGACTCAAAAAGTCTTAAAAAACAAAAAAGAAAAGAAAAGAACAAAAACAAACAAGTCGCAAAAAAAAAAAAGGGTCGAGGATAGACTCATCGGACACAATTGTAAAAAAGAATGGAGTGATTAGATCTAACACCTTCTGAAACTCGTTCCGATCACAGGCCGAAGGATCATTATCGAGAGAGCTCCAAAAACTAGTACAGTATAGGACTTTTTTGTTTGAAAGGTTGTTTTTTAAAAACACGTACTTTCTCTTTTTGCCGAAGCTACTTTTGAAAGACTGTTACTAGGAGTACTTTTTTGTTTTGTTTTCTTAATTTTTAATGTTGTTTGGATGAGTTTTTAAAAACCGATCTTGAAAACCTAAAATCGGGTGATTTTTAAAAGTGTGCATCAGTGTGCTTTTCTGCCTTGTTTGGTGGTTTTTGAGAACCGATCTTGAAAACTCGTTTAGAAGCCGAACAATGGAGGATTTTCAAAACCCGGTTTGGAAACCCCGAACGAACAAGCCCAATTTTTCGAAACAGATTCGGGGACGCATCCGAACGTCTTACTTGTCAAACTTTGTTTGGAAATGCCAACGGTGGTAAAAAAAAAAAAAAAAACACTTGTGAGTCCTACTTGTACTTAAAAGTTATATTTTAAGTGTATTTTATATATAGTACAAGTGTACTTTCAATGTGTAATTTAAAATACAAATGAGACCAAACAAATGTGTTTTTTTTATACACTTAACGGATGCAATGGTGCACCCGTTAGCAAGATCCTTGATTAAATCTTAAACTTGGTTTTGCATTTACGCTACCATTTGCGGTTACTTCCACCTAAAGTCTACTTACGTGGTTGCTTAAATGAAAACCCAATGGAGTACTTGTCATGTTATAAACAAGTTTAAATATTATTCGATGTTTATTATTGTCTAATCTTTGACATGACAAGGTTTTGACTCCTATCATTTGGTGGACACTGTCTTGTGTGGAATTCATTTCGAGGTTCCAAGCAAAAAGATCAGAATCGTTTAATTTGTTTAAAATATATTTTTAAATTAAAGTTTCTATAAAAAATTAAATTATTCAGATATCGGTAAAAAAATTAAATGAATTGATCAAGCCTTTATTTATATCCAAATGAGTTGGTTTTTTTTCAGGGGCCTTTAAAACAATGTTTTTAACAAAAGTGAACGGTTACAATGACTAGTGTAGAACCCCGAAATAAGTCCCACACAAAATTGTGTGCATTCGGTGTTCACCAAATGGATTACCCATAGTTGGGCTAGTGGAAAAAGGTTTATACAGAATGAAAAAAAAAGGCTCAAAATTAGTATTTGTTTCGTTTGTAGTTTTACTCTTTTAGCTTTTCCTAATACTTTTTAGCTAATAAAATGGTTCTTCAATTGTCAGTTCCCTGGGCTGGTACACACTTTAGTGTACTTTTTTTACATATTTTAATACATTTTCACATATTTTAATATGTTGTTTGAACCTTAACAGCAGCCATGTGGGCTGATTTTAAAAATTTAATTTTTAAGATTCATCCGGTCAAAACTGATGCTTAAATAAACACTAAAAAAGTTAACATACGTTGAAAAAAATTTAAAATAAAAGAATAGTAAGATTTCTTCACTTAATTTTAGATTTCTTATAAAATAAAAAATAGTAAGATTTTTTAGATTTCTTCACTTAATTTAAGACAAATTAACTGTCAATTAAGTTAGGTGCCATGTCATCAATATTATGTTGGTTGGAAATTCCAGAAAGTTGTAGTAGTAGGTTTTTTTTTTCCAGCAATCAGCCCGATTAGGTTGCTATCAATATTGAATTATTTGGCCACCAACCAACTAACTGTTTTGAACTGATTAAATATCTGAAAATGAACACCACATTATCGAGAGGCATAATCAGTGTGAGATTCGCCTAATATATGGTAGCTTTTTCGCATGATTTCTTTGATATTTTTTTTAAAAATTTTGGTAGATTGAGTTCAAAATTTTATAAATTATCATTCATCTCGACGGCAATAATAAAAATAATAATAAAAAGTTCACATAATATGATGAAAAGACCAAACAAAAAGAAAGGCAACGTTGGTCAATATTTTCTAGATATAACAACAGCGGAGGAAATCAATCCTCCAAACAATAATGATTCCATAATCAATCCCCTTAAAATTCAACGCTAAATTGGTACAATCAAATGAGCGGATTACAAAAATAATCAATCCTCTTGGTTAATTTCGGATAAAGGCATATCGTGTCCACACCCAATCGAACCAACGCATAATAATTGAGGACAAAGTATCGCTCTCACGAGTAATTATTCGGTGGTCTTGAGCCACTACTAATAACTGCCTCAACACCCACATCATGCATATTTTTTATGCCGTTCAAAAAAAAGATCACATATTATTTATGAAATCCATGCACTTAGTATTGAATCCCAAGAAAATATATGACTAAGAGTGTTGGGGGCACTACGTCAATGTGATAGACCCCACTTTAGAGATTTGAAATTTGCGCCTAAATTTTTTTTTTCATATATATTCTTATATTTTGTTGGTGTTATAAGGTATAATTAATTTTTAATTTGTATAATTATAATAATTAACGTATGTTACGATATACGATACTATATGTATTCTGATTTGAAAACACTGTTAAATTTGTTAGGTAGAACTAGGTGACTGAATCACGTGCTTTGCACGTTTGGTTGCACCTGTTGGTCTTGAAGTTTAGAAATTTGCTTTTGAGAACTCCATATAGTAATTTGCAATGACGTATTTGAGAGTGCCAATTCATAAGATTGAACATTTTTGGTGCAAGGAAGGGAGTACCAAGGTAACCTGCATGAAATAAATCAATAGAGTACTCAATGTCCAAACCAAACCAAACCAAATTCAGTCTTATGTTCAAATTAATTGTAGTACACATGTAACACATAAAAATACAACCTTCTCTTTTATTTCTTTTGGCATCTACATGAAACCGTTTTCAAGACTTCCCTCTGACATTAGAAACGCAATTAAGATTGCCCTCTTATATAAATTGAACTTTCAAGAGAACAAGCGTAGAAATAGACAAATGATACAATCCGGAGGGTCAAACAAACAACTTGACCAGACATATGAAGCTGGGTACACAAAACAAACCTCCCGACAGGGTAAACAGATAAATGATATAGTCCAGAGGGTCAAACTAAGAATCTTGAACAGAACCAAACATATGAGGCTCGATACAAAAGTAAACATCAAGAGAGTTTCCTAACAATTTTGTTCTCAAACTTTGACGGCACATCATATGTAAAATGCCCATTTTCAGCATGTCCAGGACTCATTGGAGGATGATGACAACCCTGTGACAAAATAATTTAGAGACAATGAATGTAGAAAACAAGAATAATGCATAAGCAACAGGTGTTTCTAAAGAACATGTGGAAGTTTATTCTCTTTCAGAAGATTTATGGAAAGAAGCAAACCTTGGTGGACTTCAGAATTCAAGAAGCAGAAAGAGTAATTCATAGGTGCATATGCAAAATGCAAGAGCAAATGGGTGAAGGTCCTCACCTGCTCAGAAATAAACATCATACTACCATGATTGACCATTTCATAAGTTTCACCCAGGATGGGGTTAAAAGGCTTCCAGGTGTGTTGTAGGCATAATAGACAGATATTTTCCATGATGCTGCATATATCATAAAATTTAATCAAAACATAACATAAGATAGTTAGTCTACAAATATTCACCCATTCTTATTGGATATCCAACACAATACAATACCCACAAGCCTAAACCAACTGCGTGTCGGAGTCCTCGCATAATCTTCTTGGTCTTAAAGGTAAGAGTATTCCATTAATTGTCACACCACAACACAATTTACCCTACAACAGAAGCAACGAAGGTGAACAAGATAGGAAATTAAACGATACAATAAAATTGACAACAATCTCTGCCATTTTTCGAAGCATTGTCAGTGGCTCAAGTATAATGACCGGGATTGTCACCATTGATGTCACATCAGATATAATATATTTATGCATCATCTTCCAATAAGTACTGTCCCGGTCCTTTAACAAAGCAATGAATCAATTATCTACTGAAACAGTTCCCCCATGGAAATGCTCTACGATTATAGAAGATATCAGAGCAATGGCAAGTTCTAGTAACTGCTCTTTCTCATGGGTAAATAGGAAATATAATAGAGTTGCTCACTGGGTTGCATCCCACTTTTTCAATACTGTTATCTCTCATGATTGGGTGTTTAATCCCCCTCCCTTGCTCTCCCATATTTGTAAATTGGATGTCCCTTTGGAGGTTCTTGAGTAATAGAAAGTTTTTCTCTGGCATTCAAAAAAATTATTTAAGCGTGCACAAAAGTTATGATTTAATTCACTCCTCATGGGAATCACCACGGGAAAATAAACATGGGTAATCTATAAGCTGAGCAGCAAAAGAAATGTTAAAAAAAACAAAATTACATCTATTTCACTGCAGGATACATCTATTTCACTGCAGAAGATGATTTTCAGTAGCATGGTAACTTAAGATATATCCAACAACCCCGCACATATAACATTTGAGACAGGGACAGACTAAGTGTTTTTTTTTTGTGAGCACAAGGAGCCTTTGCCTATTTAGTCAGGCTTAGGACAAAATTACGCAAGCCACAAACTAAGTAGGGTATTGAACGAAAAGGCCCGACAAAATATACTCCATTTATATACTACTATGTACTTATCTACACAAGGGATCTCCGTCCAATGAAGAGCACATTGCATATGCAGCAACAGAATTTAGCTTTGGAGTTGACAATATAAGACCTCTAATTGAAGTTTCTTTCAAACGGGACAAATCCAGTAGGGACCTATTATTTCAAAAAGCAGCTTTCAGGCACATATATATATACTAGGTATTAGGCGTATTAGGCAACGTGCTCGCACGAGGTTAATGGTTGTAGTGTTTGCCCGTTGGTAAAAATTAAAGATGTGCATGCTATGTAATTTTTTACTTAGTTCAATGAGTTTAGAAATGATATATTTTTTTGGTTCGTTTTAGGTTTTTTTTACAACTCAGATAAATTGTTCATTTATTGATTTAATATAATGTAATCCAAAATGTTAAAATTATTTGTAAATGATTAAAAGAATTTGGTTTTTCGACAAAACATTTTATAAG